>JAENPR010000228.1:600000-831991 GCA_018135685.1 Themeda triandra
AGCTCACCCGTTCTTTTCCTGGATGTGGAAATCCAAGCATACACTAAGGGTAATTTTTTTGCTTGGCTAATTCTAGTTGACAGGTTAAATACAAAGACAATGCTGAGAAGAAGAAACCTTCGTACTCAAAGAAACCCTCATGCTGAATAGGAAGTAAGATGTGTTATGTGCGTCACAGGAGCAGACGAAGACTTAGATCATTTATTTTTTAATTGCTCCTTTGCCAAGAGTTGTTGGGAAAAATTGGGATACATTAGAACACAAGCCTCAGTATGATATCACGTCTGGCTCATGCCAGGCAGCGACAAAATATCTCGTTCTTTATGTAAGTGGTACTGATTGCAGCATGGGAGATTTGGAAGATAAGGAATGACAAAATCTTCAGAAATGGCACAATATACGTTGATAGCTGGTTTAGGATTTTAAAAATCAATGTCTTTTACAATCCCTCCATTTTAGTGATGAATTGAGGTCTTTTTTTTTTTTTTTGTTTTTGGCTAGACACGTACAGTTAAGACTCCTGTAAGTATGTCCTTATAACTTCAAAAATCTATAAAATGAAGTGTTGTGAGGACCTCCCAAATAGTTTTTGCCTTCAAAAAGAACTCCTAAAAGCATTAAGCTTCTATCATAAATTTCACAGAATGAAAAACTGATTGCCAAAAAAATTTAGGAAACACTATGGAAAGGGGAAAATTAGGGAAACTTCAAATTCGTGATGTTCATGCATGTGCGGGATTTATTAGGGGATCACCATAGCCTTGCTCACAATCACGCATGCCCTAGAATCAAAATCCTTAAAGAAATCTGCCACAGATCACAACCAGACCGACCAACATAACTAAACTTCTCAAAAAAAATAGCCCCGAAAATCATAGAGACGAAAAAAATAGATTTGGGTAGGAGATCAATAGGAGCTCGAAATTGTTCTTTGTATTAGTTGATGAGGTCCAATTATAAGCCACTCCTTAACAAATCAAAGTTTAGGATGGTGAAAAGCTCAATCAAAGAGACACTCCTCTCTCCCTTACTTCCTAGCACTAACCAAAAGCTCTCAACCACAAAAGAGGTTATAATCCAAAGGCATAGGTTTAGGGCACGCGCAGCACCATGCCCCTGATATTGGAGCCCACAGCCCGACTCATCCAAAAATCCATATCAATATCATCCTTCCAATTTTCAACCATCACCCACCACCATATCAAATGAGCCTACCTCGACTGCCCTGGCCAGTGGCCCACACATTTTGGACCAACATGAGCGCAACATAGCCCACTAGGAGCCAAGGCTATGCCAGCCTATGCCATACCTCCATGTCAGGTGCTGACATACATGAATCATTTCATTTTCTTTAAACATGAAAATATTTTTAAAAATTAAAAATAATGTACTCACTCTACTCTAAATTATGAGTCGCTTTAACATTTAGGGTGCATCAGTTCTCCTATGCATGCATTTGACTATTTTTAAGTTGCCATTATAGCATCTCCAATATTTGTAGAAAATCACATGTAAACTAAGAGCATCTCCAAGGGCTTCTCCAAATGAGTTTTGCATTTGATAATTTGCAAAAAACCTCAAAAAGAGGGCTCCAACGGTTTTGCATATGACTTTTGCATTTGGGTAAACTTTGCAATTCTCAGGTTTGGTTATGCATTTATGCAGAGTCCCGCTCGATTGGCAAATCGACTCCCGCGCGACTCTCGCGCCCCGTCCTCCCCCCTCGCGCGGGACAAAGGCTTCTATTTTTTGACTTTGCAAAGTCCATTTGCAAAGTCCCTTGGAGAAGGTCTATTTTTAGACTTTGCAATTTGGTTTGGGATTTTGCAAACAACATCAAATGCAAAACTCATTTGGAGAGGCC
The DNA here is from genome assembly GCA_018135685.1 of Themeda triandra. Taxonomy (NCBI): domain Eukaryota; kingdom Viridiplantae; phylum Streptophyta; class Magnoliopsida; order Poales; family Poaceae; genus Themeda; species Themeda triandra. Next base: position 601,865 of record JAENPR010000228.1, read on the forward strand.
CTTGGAGATGCTCTAATGAGTTTTCCAAGTGAATAGAAAGAGTTGGGAGCATATTTGTTGGCTTCCTCCAACAGTCTCCAAAATCTTGCTCCTAAAAATAGAAGGAACATTTACATCAAGAATCTTGAACTCTTTCTAAATCATCCTAACAGTATTTAAACATTCTCTCTCTTATACAATTGTACGAGAAACCCTGTCCTACTTCCTTATTCTTTCTCATGTCCTTCCACCTTAGATTGGCCTGAGAGGGATATGGCGCACGTATTTATCTGTGTGATCGGGTCACTTTGTCCAAGTGCCAAAAAGATTGGGAGTTATTGAAGATGTATTTTTTTCAACCTTGCCAAACACCATGGATTGGGAGATGGTTTTGGGAACTCCTCGAGATGCACTTACATGAAGCAATCATGCAACCCTATTTAGGCAAAATCGTCCAAATTTTTCTTTATCGATCCAACAAACACGATGCCTTCTCGACTCTACTTCAAAGCGACCCAAGCTTCAAGATTTCAATCATGTATCTGCCCTTCCACCACTCCCTGATTTTGAGGCCCAAATTAGTCCGACCCATCACATATGGTTTTGAGGCCAAAACCACAAGATTGTTCATGTCTAGTTTTGAGGCCCAAACCAACAATCCATCACTCCGATGGTTTTCAGTCCCAAACCTTCAAACCGGCCATCCCCAAATTTGAGGACCAAACAGACAAAACCTCGTGCATGCCTACTAGGGGGTGACTGACAGATTGAACTTGATATATTGCTAATTGTTGGCTTTAATGAAACTTGAGATATCGTTACCTAATGATGTGGTTGATGAGTGTTATGGGAAACAAATGGATGTATATGGTTGATGAATAAAGTGACATGTTATGTATGTTTATTCGGTTTGATTTGAAATTTGGATAGTATGACATTATTATATATAATCATGCCAGTTAGTAGGGACAGATTATTGGTCACTACAAAGTTTTATACCCTCGAATCATCGATCGCTAAACCATCCGATAGATCATCGGTCGCTATAGATTTTGCGTCGAACTATCGGTCGCCATAGACCAAATCGGACGCTATAGACTTATAGCGACGCCATTTACAATGATTTATACATCGGTCGCTATAACATTATAGCGACCAAGGATCGGTCGCCATCGGTCGCCATAGCGGCTTATAGCGACCCTTTTGCTGACACTATAGATTGGTTGTGGTATAGTGATCGTCGTGCCCAACGCCTTTGGGATGGAGCTGCTGCTCCGGTCGCGCAGTTTCACGCCGGCTAATGGCCTGCCGCCGTACCTAGATGTTGCAGGTATCTACACAACTGATTTATTAGCACTATTTGGATTGTTTCGTTCATGGATGATTCTGGGATTTGAATTGGTTTTCATTTTTAACTGAAAATGGTTGTCTACATTTTGAACAGAGACAACAAATAACATTCTGGGAAAATGAAACTTCCATTGAAAAGAAGCAAATGAAACACTTTCATAAAAATTCCCGTAGAATCGAGAATGAAGTTGTTATTCTGTACATGCCATATTATGAACTAGTAATTGCAGCCAATCTCCAAAAGGTCCCGATTGTTTTGATTTTTGGAATGGGGTATTTATGGAATCCCCATGAATAGGATCAAACCGTATTCCAAGGTTTTCTCCATCGGTATTTTAAAAATCTCGGTGCTCACTAATAAAGGAGAATATTGGAGATATCAAAAATTTATTGGTGATAGAAATAAAATTTTAGAAAAATTTAGACAAAAATATAAAACGTATTGTCAATTGCCTATTCAATGGGGGAGTGTAGCGACACGACTTGAGCGTGTGAGTGTGCTACGGCGGTGGCAACTTCAATCTAGAAGAGAAGACAAAAAAAAAATGAAACATAGATTAAGATTAGGGTATTGGTGGGCTTTAGAATCTGTTTGGACCGACAAATTTTAAAGTTATGAAAATTTCGGACAATAGAGGAATAATTTCAAACCCAGCCAGTAAAAAGGATATCTTGGAAATTTCAAATTCTATCGACCGATATTTTTTCCCTACAACACTTTGAGATCCCATATGATCAAGAGAGCGATTACTTAAGTCAACCAATAGAACCTACCTGTACATTCAGAATAAACGAATAATCTACAGAGAAGTTTGCATCTTGCAAGGAACCTATCGAAATACGGCATGGGTGCCTTTTTTTTTTGCATTAATTTGCACCGCGTGTAGGACGAGAGAACATGTCCATATATTTTGAGAGTGCCAAATATATACAAACAATTGGAGTAAATATTGGAACTAGCTAGGCACGCGCAGCATCAGCACGCGGCAGCGGACGGGCTTCCAATCCTAGCAAGTAGCAAGAACCATTCATGGCCCGGCCGCCGCCTTCACGTCGTCTCTCCCATGGAATTTGACAGCCATCGCCCCTTCCTCGATCACGCTGGGCAACGCGGCCCCCGCTCGCTGCAGGCCTCACCGTTGGCCGGCCTCTCGGAGCTCAAAATCCGCGGCCTATAAACACTCTGTTGCGTCCGTCTGATCGATGTCTCGGTCAAGCAACCTATGCTCGTAGATGTAGTGGTTGAAAAAGAGCAGCTGTTCAGAATGAATTTCCATGTCATTAATCTTGCAAAGTACATGAGAAAAGTTTGACTTTAGATTTCCACGTGAAAGATGAAACTTGCAAGCATCAAGCAAGCCTGTATTTTAATTAAAAACTGTATGTCTTGGTGCAGGATATTATTTTAACTACCATAGCTGATCTGGCTAAGATTTTTTTGAATAAAAAAAGTAGATACATGCCGTGCGTTGCACCAAGGGCATAATTTTTAGAGATCTGCTCCGGTACTCCTTTCCTAAAAATATGCACATATCTCAAAGCAGCCAATTAAGATAATTATTTTTTGTTAATTATTTTTCTATCTGGGCCATGGTTGGACCGAGCCCGTCCATTGCCTTGAGTCCAGCCCTAACCCCAAAACCAAAGTCACGAGTCACGACGTCATCCATTCATTATTTCTGCCCTTCCGTGTGCTGCTCCATCGTTTATTCGTTCTCGTCGAAGGAGACGGCGCCGCCGCGCCGACGTTCCGGAGCACCGGAACCCAGCTCGCCAGCAAGGAGGTTCGGCGGTGTCGTTGTCGCCGTTGACGAAGATGAAGACCCTGTGAGTGTGACTCGCTGCATGCGGCACCGGCCGGGGGAGGCGCGCGCATGGCAGGTACAGCTAGCCGCGGCGCGTAGCAGTGTGTGGCTAGCTTCAGCACGTCCACCGCGTGCTCCACGGTCAGGCGCGCCGCTTCAGCCACGGGACACGGACACGGTACGCGTGCACCAGCGCCAGCAGCGTCATCCCGTGCGCTCCACCGCGTCGTCAGACTGTGCCTGCCGCTCAGGGGAGCATGCGACGCGTTCAGCGAACTTGTACACCCTTGTCCTACATTGGCGGGGTTCATCACTGGGCGCCCCACGCGCAGACCGTCACGGCGGACGGGAGGAAAAGGAAGGTCGACGTCGCCGAGGCGTTCAAGACCGCTGGCATCGAGGGCGGCTTCTCAACTCCATGGAAGGCCTCGCCATCGCGAATCGCACGTCCGTGGGCTTCGCACACTCATCACCATGGTGGTCGCTGGCAAGAGGGCGGCTTCTTCAAGCTCAACCCCAAGAGCCTAGCCATCGTGAACGGCATGTCCGTGGCCTCCACGCTCGCCGCCATGGTGTGCTTCGACGCAGTTACATGCTCGCCGCCGCCCTGTCCAGTGTCCACTGTCTTGGAAGGACTAACGCCGTGACGTTGAGCGTGGTTTTGGGGTTAGGGACCCAGGGCTAGGATGGACGGGCTGGATTCAACTGTGGCCCAGGTAGAAAATAATTAACAGAAAAATTGGTTAACTTAATTGGCTGCTTTGAGATGCGCGCATGTTTTGGGGAAAGAAGTACCGGAGCAGATGCCTAATTTTTAGGATCCTGCTAGCGCTAGGACGTCCTAACCATAGGACGGTCAGCGCTAGCAGGGCCCGGCCCACCTCACTGTTCGTTGCGTCCCCCGACACACACGCGGACACACACAGTACGCCTCCCGCAACGTTGTCCTCCGCACGACCCCGACTGGAACACCACATCGCGTCGCCCACCGCACACCCCCATGCCTCCCCAACAGCAACTCCCATCCAAACACATCGCCGGAGTCTCGCCGGAAAAGTCGCCGGAACCTGTGAAACAAGAAAAAAAATCGATTGAAACAATCCAAAGAAACGATATGAAGAAAACGAAGATCCCTAATGCAACAACAACAACATGCGAATTGAAACATCGAACAAATCACAGGATAAATCCACTGAAACAAAAGGGGGAAAGCCACTGAACCAAAGCAAAAATGGCTTTTGAAACACCCCAAAAAAGGGGGAAAAAAAAGGAGGGGGAGGAGGTAGGAGAAGCTGCTCGGCGGAACCCTAGATGTAAAAAACTGAAACATTCAAAGCAAACACGTTGAAACAAGTATGGATCGGCCGCTGAACCATGCTGAGCAAAAACATCAAACAGAAACACATCACAAAAAACCTGTTGAAACAACATGGAAATGGTGGTGAACCAAAGGCAAAATATCTGTTGAAACACCGGGGGGGAAGAGGGGTGTGTGGATGAGACCCTCGTCGGAGACCGGAGTTGGAAGAGGGAAAACAGGAGCAGGAGGGGAGAACTATGTGGACTCCCTCTGTCGCGCGTGCGCCAGATGCTATGCTTTTGCCTCGCTCCCGCGCGCACCGCTCTGGAGGGGGATCTCCTCGCGGGCGCTCGCTCCCCTTTCTTCTTCCTCACCCTCACAGCGCCCCATGGAGTCGAGGAGGCCCGGCCATGGCTGCGGCGGTCGTGCAGCCGCCGGATCCGGCGACGGCGGCCATGGATCCACCAGATCCGGCGGCTGGCAGTGGAGGAGGAGGGGGTGGTGGAGGGGGCGGCGGTGGATTCGGGTCGGGCGGGACCTCGCCGGGCTGGCGCGCTCCTCCTTCCTCTCCCATGGCTGCGGGCGACGGGCGAGCGCCGAGCAAAGCGAGACGAGCGAGAGGGATTGTGTGGAGGGCGGAAATGACGAGATGGGGTGAGTCTGTCCAAGTGCGTGTGTGATGGGCCGGCATCAAGCCTAATGGGCCTGTTCTAACGTTAGGACGTCTTACTGTTAGCATTACCGTAATTTTTATGCTGAATCTCAGTATTCGAGTGTGGACGCGGGAGCTCCGGAGAACTTTGTTTGAAACACAAACACGTGGATCCGGTCTTCGTAGTTCAACTAGGTGTAGGAACACATATGAGCTCCGAGTAGACGATGATTCATATTGAATGTGGACACGTAAGCAGGGATCGAGACCAGGTATCACCGAGTAGACGATGGTGTTACAATCGTTTTAGGTATATATAGATATAGATAGAAGAGATCTTTTACATTTTATAAAAGTTATTACCATATCTAAAATTGCAGAGATATACTACTTTCGCCAATTTAGTTGGTAAATTTGAAGTCTCATAGTTTTAAACGTCGAGATCAGAAAATCATATGTACCATCGAGGTAATTCCATTTACCCTGATGTGTTTTACCGAAACCGTCAAGGTAATTCTATTTACCATGACGTTATTTAATTTTCCTGTGTGTTTTTAACCATCAAGGTAAATCTATTTACGCTGACGGTTTATACAATAACTGTCAAGATAATTTGAAACTGTCAGGGAATTTCAAGTTTCCAGTAGTGTGTGGAGGTGCTAGTAGGAGTAGAAGAATGTCCATGTGTACACGTTCATAAGAGATGAGTGTACGAACATGTACAAGCATATGTGTTACTTTGATTCAAAAAAATAACAAGATATTTCTTTTGTGTGTAGTATATTAAAATACATAACTTTTTTGACCGAAGTCAAGGGCAACCCTATCCAATTTTTTTAAATTTTTTATACTAAAAACATAAAAAAATAAAAAAACATAACTTGCTTTACGTGAACTTAAAATCTAATATATAAGAAATTTTAAAGGTTGATGAGGTGTGCAACATTATTTTCAGATTTAAAGGGCAATCAGCTCCTGCCATTGTATTGCAAAGACAATAAAGTTTTTAGCCGTTATTATAGCATTTGGGTGGGACACATCCATCAGAACAAAGTATTGTCTCACAACTCTTAACGCCAGAAAATGAATCAGCACTCTACCCGATTAGCAACAAGCACCCCTCACCACACACATCAAACAAAGTCAGGCCCCTCTTAGATCAAACCACTTCTGTCCCACTTCCACATCATCGCCTTGGTACTTTTATGAGAGTTTCTGCACAACTTACGTACATCAGGAACAAGGCCATTTTGATCGAAGCCATGTTGGAACATTAAACATGTCCCACTTGAAGGACCGGTGAATGGCGACCAGAGGGGGGGTGAAAGGGAGCCTCAAAATCTTTTTCGAAACTTTTGGTCCTTGGCTCTACAAAGCACCCCAAGAAGTGATAAGCAAACCGGTGATGATCACGACCCTATTGCGAGGGTGGATGTTCCCAAGGAACACAGCGGATCACCACAAAGCGGAAGAAGCGGTAAAACAATCGGAGCTCAAATGAACAGAAGCTGGAGCGAAGGCCGCAGACTTGCGGGAGCTAAGTGCGAAGGCCTCAAGCAAAGCAGGAGCAGAGCAAAGGCTGCAGACCTTTGGTAGCCAGGTGCAAAGGCCTCTAGCAAAGTGGGATCAAAGGCTGCAGACTTATGGTAGCCAGGTGCAAAGGGCACAAGCAAAGCAGGAGCAAAGGCTGCAGACTTATGGTGGCCAGGTGCAAAGGCCTTAAGCAAAGCGAGAGCGAAGGGTGCAGACTTGCAGGAGCTGGTTGCAAAGAGGCGCACGCAAAGGCTACGGGACTTGCGGGAGCCGAGCGAGCCGCAGACTTGCAGGTGTTGAAAGCAGAGGCTGGACTTGCGGGAGCGGAGGTGTGAAGGCTCTTAGCAAAGCAGACGAAGTGTGTGCAAAGGCTCTGGAATAAGCAGTCGTAAAGCACATCGAACTAAAACGATCTCGAATCGAAGAAAATACACCGAGAACTAAAAGGGGAAGAGAAAACTCGAGAAGAACCAAAAGTCCATCACAGGAAACAAAGACAGGTGATTAATCCCAAAGGAAACAGCAGAGACTCGACGCTCTGCTTGCCACACAACTTTGGTTCGAGTACAAATCGTAGATTTGCAGACCTCTCTCTCACCAAGAAACTAGAAGAAGAAACCCTAAAGGAAAAACGCAAAATGAAAGAGGTAGAGGGGAAGGGAACCCCTCACCCTTATTTATAGGGCCTATTACACATTCCCTCTTTGCCCATGGATACATGAAGAGCCAAACCACTCAGCCAGGGGCATAAGGGTCCAACTCAAGCTTCACTTGATCCGACGGCCACCGCGCCTCCTCTCCGGTAGCCTCGCTTCCAAGCGATCTCCCCGATGTCGCCACGTGCCGTCCGTCCGCGTGGGACCTCCACCCAGATTTTGAGGCAAAGCTCGGGAAACCCTCCGTCGATGGTTCTGAGGCGAAACCACCAAACCGTCGTCGATGGTTTTGAGGACAAACCACCAAACCATCCGCGAGTAGCGTAGCCCGTACGCATCCCCCACCGTGTACACTTGCGCTTGTCGATGTCCCAGTTGTCAGCCACCACGGCTAGCCGCCCGGCTTCAAGGTCTCTCAGTCCAAGCCTAACGTCCGCCCTTCACCGCACCCGGTCCGTCAGCACGGCACGCCCTACTTGACCTTCACCACACCGTCGACCACCGTCTCTGAGCTCGACACCTGCAGACAACACAAGCCAAGAGACACCGTTGTTTGGCACGAATCTGCGTGCCACGGTTAGTAGAACACACGCACACACACACACTTTGTGTTGCCATGTTGACAATCACTCAGCACAACACAGAGGCTATGGAAAAGCCATGTGTTCGCAATCTCCCCCTTGCTAAGTTTCATTGTCAACACCAACACAAAACCAGAGATAACTCATCCAAGTTACCAAAAGCCAAAGAGAAGATGAAAACGAGTCACTTGGCATGAGCAAAGCAAGATCAAAACTTGGTCCCCCAAAGACATGGGCAACGGCTCGACGCAACCAAGCAAAGCGAAAGCTAGCCCTCAAAAAGAGGCAAAGGCTCAACACATCTTAGCAAAAGCAGCTCAAAATAGCTCAGAGTGCAACTCTCACTTCAACATAGATAGACCCTCAAGAAGAGGCAAAGGCTCAACACATCTAGCGAAAGCAGTTCAAAAAAAGCTCAGAGTGCAACTCCCCCCTTGACAAAGGCATCCTCCCCCTTTGCAAATGCATCCTCACATAGCTCAGAGTGCAACTCTCCCTTGACAAAGGCATCCTCCCCCTTTGCAAATGCATCGTCACAAATGAACTCTACGGATTTGTGGAATCATTCTCCCCCTTTTGGCAAATGCACTAATCAAGATAGAAGCAAAAGAAACTTCAATTCCGCCTCAAAGCATGCCATGAAAGAGATGCAAAATGTAGAGCTTCAAGAGTATGGCAATCCGAGTACATAGATGTTCTAGCAAGTATGGCAAGTGTATAGCAACAAGCACATGTCAAAGCCAACGCTCAAACTGATCAAGTGAAATGAAATATGATACATAAGCAATTTTAGATCAGTTTTAAGCATTTCCATAAAAACAGGGGTTCACCATCAAGTTTAGTGCATAGCAAGCATAAGCCGAAAGCCAACCCGGTTCTAACCTGTGCACCCCTCATGCATTTGCCTTGTCAAAGGCCCACCAGTCCCTTATGCTCGGTCTTTTGCCACAAGGTCACGTAGGCACTTGCCAGTCCCTTATGCACTCGGTTGTTTGTTTCCCCTTGTTTTGTTTTAGTTTCTCTTTTTGTTTTTGTTTTGTTTTGTTTTAATAACCATAAAAAGAGTCTTTCTATTATTGCCATAAGGTCATGTAGGTGCTTAACCAGTCAAGTAAACAAAGCATGAGCCATAGTCGCTTAGCGTACACAGAGTAGAACAAGGGACTTCACAATCCTATGCATGCTAAGGACCAAACTGGATGGTGAATATTTTTCAAGCTTCATCATGTATTAATCAAGTTCACACACTAAAAGCAGGCTTAGCTCATAACATGTAACAAGTGATCAAAAGGAGCCTAAGCTGCAAGGTATAAACAGGACATACTAGCAGGAGCATAGATGTAATCAAAACTGCTATAGTCATAAAGCTCAACAAAAGTACTATGATATATGATGAAATGCAATATGATACAAAAGATCAAAGACAAAAAGAAAGGCAAAAGACAAAGCCAAAGGAGCTGTACATCAAGAAACAGAGCTTCCCACATCTAAAATGGGAAGCAGACACCCAACTCACTCCTCAGGTGGGCAAACTGAGCTTGATCCAGTGGTTTTGTAAAGATATCTGCGAGCTGGTGCTGGGTGCGGAGATGAATGAGGTCTATGTTGCCTTTCTCGTAGTGGTCTCTTAGGAAATGGTAGCGGATCTCAATGTGCTTGGTTTTTGAGTGGAGCACTAGGTTTTTGGCTACGCTTATGGCACTAGTGCTGTCGTAGTAAAGAGGCACTCTCGAAAAGCTTAAGCCAAAATCCCTCAAAGTAGCAATGATCCAGAGCAACTGAGAGCAACACGCAGCGCAGCAACATACTCTGCTTCAAAAGTCGACTAAGAAATGCCAGACTGCTTGCGAGAAGACCACAAAATCAAAGACGACCCCATAAACTCACAAGTACCCGAAGTAGACTTCCTTTCAACTCGACAACCCGCATAGTCCACATCAGAGAAACCCGAAAGAGAAAGAGTCGAAGAGGTTGAGTACCAAAGGCCAAGTTCAGGAGTAAAGCGTGGTACCGCATGATGCGCTTGACGGCTTGACGATGCGAAGTGCGTGGTGAAGACTGGAAGCGGGCGCAGAGGCATACCGCGAATTGGATGTCGGGCCTCATCGCCGTCAGGTACAACAACGACCCAATCATGCTGCGGTACTCCTTTTGGTCCATGGCTTCTCCTTCTATGTCGGCGTCCATCGCCGTCGTGGTCGACATAGGCGTTGGAAGGGGCTTGGCATCACCCATGTCGAAGCGCTTCAGCAGGTCTTTGGTGTACTTGCCTTGGTGTACAAACATCCCTTCATGAGTTTGTTTGATTTGAAACCCGAGAAAGAACGTCAGCTCACCCATCATACTCATCTCGAACTCCCGCTCATCATATCTCGAAAACTTTGCAACAAGAGCATGTGACGAGCCACCAAAAATGATATCATCCACGTAAATTTGCACCAAGAGAATGTCTTTGCCATGCCTAAGAAGAAACAAGGTCTTATCTACAGAGCCCATGGTAAACCCCTTGTGAGCAGAAAAGACTTCAGACGCTCATACCATGCTCTAGGGGCTTGTTTCAGGCCATACAAGGCTTTGTGAAGTTTGTAGACATGGTTAGGGTGCTTGGGATCTTCAAAACCAGGGGGCTGCCTCACATACACTTCCTCCTCTATGAACCCATTCAGAAAAGCACTCTTCACATCCATTTGATACAACTTGAAACCCTTCAAAGCTGCAAAGGCTAAGAGGATCCTAATGGCTTCTAAGCGGGCAACAGGAGCGAAGGTTTCCTCAAAGTATATCCCCTCTTTTTGGCAATACCCTTGGGCAACCAACCTAGCCTTGTTTCTAACCACAACCCCATCCTCATTCTGCTTGTTCTTGAAAACCCACTTGTTTCCTATGGGATTACACTGTGGTGGAGGTGGAAGTAAGACCCAGACTTGGTTTCTCTCAAAGTTCTCTAGTTCCTCATGCATGGCATTGACCCAATCTGGATTAGATAAAGCATGTCCAACATCTTTGGGCTCAGTATCGGCAACAAAGGCAGAATGTGCAAAGTGCGAAATCTCATAAGTCTTGTTGCGTGTGACACGCTCATTTATGTTACCGATTATGGTCTCAGGAGGATGGTGCTGTTTAATGTGCCGAGGTGCTTCCCTTGATGAAGTCGCCTCCCCCTCGACCGCAGCAGGAGCTCCCTCAGGTGCAGCCGGTACAAGCTGAGGAAACTGGTCGTTCGGCCCCCACGTAGTAGAGAAAGTAGGAGTGGGGCCATCAACTGAAGTAGTCATCGTAGGGTCGACTGGGGCAGCCGGTGGAGTCAGCTTGGAATCACCCCAACCAGCATTGTCCTGCTCCTCCTCCAGAAAGATGCTCTCGCCAATCTCCTGATCGCCTGCATTCTCAAAAGCAGGAGCCAAACAAGGTGTGGTTTCGTCGAAGGTGACTTCACAGGTCTCCATGACACGGTTAGTTTCAAGGTTAAGTACTCTGTAAGCATGTGAGTGAGTTGCATAACCAAGAAAAATGCCGTCTGAAGATCTAGATTCGAACTTGTCTAAGTTACCTTTCTTCAGAATGAAACATCTGCAACAAACACCCAAAAATGGCTCACCTTGGGAGATCGTCCAAATCGCAGCTCATATGAAGTCTTCTTCATGAAAGCTCAAAGGAAAATGCGATTAGACACATGAAAGCTGTGTTGATTGCTTTGGCCCAATACCGCCTAGGAGTTCTATGCTCATCAAGCATCGTCCTGGCCATCTCAACAAGGGTTCGATTCTTGCGCTCAACAACTCCATTTTGCTGAGGAATATACGGTGAAGAAAACTGATGTTCAAGACCCAAAGACTTGCAAAGGGTTTCAACCGAGCATTCTTAAATTCTATGCCATTGTCACTTGCGATCGCTCGCATGGCATTCTTTAGTAGCTCATTTTGCAACCTCAAAATCAAGTCATGAACATGAGAAAATGCCTCATCTTTGCTCTCCATGAAAAATACCCAAGAATAGTGAGAAATGTCATCCACAATCACAAGCACATACCACTTCCCACCATCCGACCGGACCGAGCGGGACCTACGGTGTCCATATGCAAGAGCTCGCCGGGTCCCTTGGTCATCACTTGGTTCACGGGGAATGAGAAGCGGCAATCATCTTACCATGATGACATGGGTGGCAAACCAAGTCCTTCTCAAACTTCAATTTGGGCAATCCTCGGACTAAGTCGAGTGAGCTCAACCTGGACAACAAGTCAAAGATCAAGTGACCAAGCCTCCTATGCCACTTCCAAAGTTCTAAGGAAGAACTGGCTACCAAACATCGAGAAGGGCCAAATGAGCGAGAGAAATCAGCTCGAAAAACCTTCCCAAAAGTCACAATCCGACAAACAAGATTCTCCTTAGAATCCAGAACACGGCAAAGACCAGGCTTAAAACGCACCTCAAAGCCATCATCGAGAAGTTGTGAAACAAAGAGCAAGTTGAAATCAAAGATGGCAACGGGTCGGGTTCGGATCGGGTTGAGTGTCCGCGGACCTGCACCGAAACCCAACAACACAACCCGAACCCGCCCCAAAACCGGTGACGGGTGAAGTTCGCTGACCCCGAACCCGGTGGGTACCGAAACCCGGGTTCCCGAAACCCGGTAACTTTACAAAAATTGTGCTGCATATTTTGTACTGAACGTCAAGTGAGGATAACAATCACCCACGATGGAGCACATGCACAAGCATGGATATAATTAACAAGCACTCAAGGTCATTACATTGTCCATAAACAATTAAAAAAGTTTAAAACAATCCAAGGCCAATGGCCGAAGGCAAGGCAAGTGCACGAGCACACTGCAGTACCAGACTACAAGTAGACTAGTAGAGTACTAGAGTTTCTTGAAACGTAAAAACGAGAATAGGAGTATTAATATATTATTATATAGAATATGATTATTCAGAAGGCCTTCATCTTCATTTCATGCCATCATTCGTCAGTGTACGTACGTGTTTCTCAAAAAAAAATGTACGTACTTCAATTTCGGGGTACCCACAAGGGATATAAAAAACCCGCACCCGCCCTGGTCCTAATCGGGTCCCCGAACCCGAAAACCCACGGGGCGAAAACTGCACCCAAACCCACCCCCATTGGGTCTGAAACCCGCGGGTTTCGGGTCCAAACCCGACCCATTGCCATCTTTAGTTGAAATGCAGATTTGAGACAAAGGCAACATCTTTCAACACAAAACTGTCATTGAGTCGAACAGACCCTCTTGAAAGTACTTTACCTTTTTTGTTGTCCCCAAATGTAATGTACTCGCTACATTTCATTGGGGTGAGGCTGGAGAACCATTTTGAATTCCCAGTCATGTGGCGCGAACAACCGGAATCAACAAGCCATGTGTTCTCCAACCCCACATCCTCAGGCTCGGAGTTGACGTTCTTCTCAGTGTCTGGTGTAGAAAAGTCCAGGGCCATGGTGCAGTAGCCTCCGTGCTCAGAGTTGGCGAAGAAGCACAACCCGTTGAACTTGTTCTCGACCTTCTGCTCGTCCTCATCTTCACTCAGAGGTGAGTCGTGGTCGGAGTCAGGGTCTACGTCGCTGAGGGAAGTGAGGAACGCCCGCTGCTGCGCCTTGAACTTCTTCAGGTACTTCTTCTCGAGAGCCTTCTCGTTGAGGTTCTCCTTCACCTTGTACTTGGCGTGGCGGTGCTCGTGCTTGTCTTTGCGCTTGCCGAGGTCATACTTGTTGTAAGAGTTCTTGTCGGCCTTGGGGCAGTTTGCGACGTAGTGGTCGGGATCTCCACATCCAAAGCAGCCTTGCTTGGTGATACCACGTCGGTGGTTCAGGCGGTTGTTGTGGAACCGCGAAAACCGACTGATCACCAAGGCCAGCTCGTCGTCCCCAAGACTCTCCATCTGCTCCTCTGTCGCTGAAACCAAAGATAACAAGGCAAGCGAAAGCTGTGAAGGGTTAGCGAGAAGAACTTGAACCTCCAGTACACGAGACCAAAGCCATGGTAGGGGGACGCCAGTTCACGATCCTCGCCTACGTGCGGTGGTCAATCTCTGTGGACTTGAGCTTGTTGAATAGCTCATCCACAGTAAGAGTGTCGTAGCTGGGCGACTCGATGATCGCTGACACTTTCACTTCCCAAACCCTCCGATCAAGAGCATATAGAATCTTGAGCGCTCTCTGATGATCGTCATAAGGCATTTGAGGGTTGTTTGCCCTCATCTTGTTCACGATGGTTTGGAAACAAGAAAACAGAGAATTGATTGATTCACCATCGGTTTGAATAAAATTCTCATACTCTCTCTTGTGTGTCTCATAGAGTCTGGTCTTAACATGGGCAGTGCCCTTATGATAGCTCTGCAGTCTAGACCAGATCTCTCGAGCAGTTGGACAATCAGAGACACGCTCAAACTCTTCCATAGAGAGAGCAGAGAACAAGACAGTTCTAGCAGTATTGTTCGCCTTGTGTTGATTGATCTGCACAGGAGTAACACGGGCAGGAAGAACCACATAGTCCATGTTCTCGCAGATCTCCCACACTTGCGTATCAATCCCTTGGAGATGCGCCAAATGCGTATCTTCCAATAAGAATAGTTCTTGCCATCGAAGTGCGGTGGCTTGCCAAGCCCACGGTTCTCCATATTGTCGCCTTCGGGGATCACGGACCAATTAAGGTGGAGTGATCCTTAACCAGGCTCTGATACCACTTGAAGGACCGGTGAATGGCGACCAGAGGGGGGGTGAAAGGGAGCCTCAAAATCTTTTTCGAAACTTTTGGTCCTTGGCTCTACAAAGCACCCCAAGAAGTGATAAGCAAACCGGTGATGATCACGACCCTATTGCGAGGGTGGATGTTCCCAAGGAACACAGCGGATCACCACAAAGCGGAAGAAGCGGTAAAACAATCGGAGCTCAAATGAACAGAAGCTGGAGCGAAGGCCGCAGACTTGCGGGAGCTAAGTGCGAAGGCCTCAAGCAAAGCGGAGAGCGAGCAAAGGCTGCGGACCTTTGGTAGCCAGTGCAAAGGCCTCTAGCAAAGTGGGATCAAAGGCTGCAGACTTATGGTAGCCAGGTGCAAAGGGAACAAGCAAAGCAGGAGCAAAGGCTGCAGACTTATGGTGGCCAGGTGCAAAGGCCTTAAGCAAAGCGAGAGCGAAGGGTGCAGACTTGCAGGAGCTGGTTGCAAAGCGCACGCAAAGGCTACGGACTTGCGGGAGCCGCGCGAGGCTGCGGACTTGCGGGTGTTGAAAGCGAGGCTGCGGACTTGCGGGAGCGGAGGTGTGAAGGCTCTTAGCAAAGCGAGACGAAGTGTGTGCAAAGGCTCGGAATAGCGGTCGTAAAGCACATCGAACTAAAACGATCTCGAATCGAAGAAAATACACCGAGAACTAAAAGGGGAAGAGAAAACTCGAGAAGAACCAAAAGTCCATCACAGGAAACAAAGACAGGTGATTAATCCCAAAGGAAACAGCAGAGACTCGACGCTCGCTTGCCACACAACTTTGGTTCGAGTACAAATCGTAGATTTGCGAGACCTCTCTCTCACCAAGAAACTAGAAGAAGAAACCCTAAAGGAAAAACACAAAATGAAAGAGGTAGAGGGGAAGGGAACCCCTCACCTTTATTTATAGGGCCTATTACACATTCCCTCTTTGCCCTTGGATACATGAAGAGCCAAACCACTCGGCCCGGGGCATAAGGGTCCAACTCAAGCTTCACTTGATCCGACGGCCACCGCGCCTCCTCTCCGTAGCCTCGCTTCCAAGCGATCTCCCCGATGTCGCCACGTGCCGTCCGTCCGCATGGGACCTCCACCCGAGATTTTGAGGCAAAGCTCGGGAAACCCTCCGTCGATAGTTCTGAGGCGAAACCACCAAACCGTCGTCGATGGTTTTGAGGACAAACCACCAAACCATCCGCGAGTAGCGTAGCCCGTACGCATCCCCCACCGTGTACACTTGCACTTGTCGATGTCCCAGTTGTCAGCCACCACGGCTAGCCGCCCGGCTTCAAGGTCTCTCAGTCCAAGCCTAACGTCCGCCCTTCACCGCACCCGGTCCGTCAGCACGGCACGCCCTACTTGACCTTCACCACACCGTCGACCACCGTCTCTGAGCTCGACACCTGCAGACAACACAAGCCAAGAGACACCGTTGTTTGACACGAATCCGCGTGCCACGGTTAGTAGAACGCACACACACACACTTTGTGTTACCATGTTGACAATCACTCAGCACAATACAGAGGCTATGGAAAAGCCATGTGTTCGCACACTTGTTCTTCACTTGTTTCACCAGCAGATCCTGGTCGGCCTGACAGGCACCATCTTCAGCTTGTTCTCCTTGGTAGAGAATTCTTGACTTGTTTTTTGGTATCAAGATAGTCCACAGCTGAAGTATCACTACAATCCTTAAGATCAGGTTCCTTACATCTATCCAGATCAGATCCTGAAAACAAATTGTGTTTCTTAGTTTCCACAACCCCATAGGGCAGCATCACATATACAATTATATACCAAAATGTGCAGCATTAGGTGGTCACTTTTTTATGCAAGACCATTTTCAGACCGGAACAATTGATACGATCATTTTCTAATTGGGCCAAGCCTTACTAATTTAGCAATGAATTCAGTTAGTTATTATTTCTAGTCAAAACTACACATGTCACTACCGGAACCCGACTCCAGGTGCTAGCCCTCCACCGGGTGCTTCTCCACAGGGTCCTTCTCCACCGCACGGCTGGACACCTTACCAGAGCTTCCCCACGCAGCCGTACGTCTGGCCTCCTCCACCGCCGCAGGGGTACTCGTGGCCGCAGCATGCGCACTCCGGGCCTGCCGCCTTCCCTCCGCAGCAGGGGCACTCCGTGCCTACCGTGTTCTCTCCGCAGCAGCAGGGCTACTGGAACTACGGCACGGCCCCGCAGGCAGGTTGGTCTCCGTGGGAGCAAGGTGGTGGGGGCTCTGGGACCCCTGGGGACGGCGCCTCGAGCTAGGTACTTCGCCTTGTCGCTTGTGAGACATGTATGGATGACTATTGACATGTATGGATGACTTGTCGCTTATGTATGGATGACTCGGATATGTTTGGATTCTTTTGGACATGTATCGATGCGGCAATGTGCTTAAAATGGTATTTTGTTGCTATATATGTGGGTTATATGCTATATATGTGATGCATGTGTTTAAATGTTGTGGAAATGCAAAGAAAACAGAAAAAATGAAAAAAAAATTCCCAGGTTTGCCGATGGCCAGCCGTCGGCAAACCTGGGATTATGGGTCAGCAAATCCCTAGGTTTGCCGACGGCTGCGGGCCGTCGGCAAACTTACCATAACTTTGTCGATGGCCGGCCATCGGCAAAAAAGGGTTTGCCGACGGCCAAGGCCACCGGCAAAAAAATTTCAAAAAAAATAAAAAAAAATGTTTGCCGATGGCCGCGCCCACGTCAGCCATCGGCAAAGCCGCCGTCAGCCTGACGGCGCGTCGGCTGACGTGGGGCCTGACACGTGGCCATCGATAAACTCGGCTTTGCCGTTAAAATGTTTGCCGACGGCGGTTTGCCGATGGCCACGTCAGATTGCCATCGGCAAAGCCTTTGCCGATGGCAATCCAGACTTTGCCGACGGCGGCCGGCCATCGGCAAACAAGCCGGATCCGGTAGTGTGTTGAAAATTTTTATTTCTTTTAAAGCGCCAATAATGGGTAAAAGGCCAATGATGCTATATTTATTCATTTTTAGGTCTATGTGAGAAAAAACAAAACTACCTAATTAACCGGATAAACGGACGCACACGAAAAGAGAAAAAAATAGAAACATGGATATTATTACGCACAAAATTCTCTCGTCATTGTTTTCATAGTTCTTTTTACCTCTCATTGTAACGGGATTTTTTTTTTTGTGCAAAGACGTACGGGGTATGTTTGCACGGTAGAAAGAAAAGATTATATTCCTGACTCTTCAACCCTACATGGATATATAACCCAGCCCACTGCTGCCGTGCTGCCAGCTGCCTCTGTCTTCCTTCCTGTTCCATACTTGCATCCCAAACCGGTCGAAGCATCGAAAACACTTGACAACCGGCCATGTTGGGCATGCACCGGCTGTTTCCCGGCACCTCGCTGCATCTGCAGGTGCTGCTGCTGCTCGTCGCGGTGTGTTGCTCCACCGGCGTCATCGTCCGTGCTGCCGCCTTCCAGCAGAGCACGGCGAGGTCCATCCAGAGGGTAAACCGGTGTGGGTCGTTCCTCGGCGTTGTCGTTCCCAACGCCTTCGAGATGGAGCCGCTGCTCCGGTCGCCCAGTTTCTCGCCGGCGAAAGGCCTGCCTCCGTACCTCGACGTCGCAGGTATGCACTACATGCACACAACGGATTTATGTGCACTACTTGCATTGTTTCGTTCATGGATAATTCTGGGATTCGATTGGTTTTTATTTTTAACTCGGAATATGGTTGTCTACGTTACGGAGGCAACCTCTCGAGATCCCTGCTCACCATGATATAAGACGTAACCACCGTTCAATTGTTCAAATTAAGAGCAAAGAACGCAAGTAATCCCTATACGTCTAGTATATAAGGTGTAAACCACTGTTTAAAGAGCAAGAAATGCATTTAGTTCTCTTTCTCAACACTAGTTCTATTACCAATGCATATAGAGAGAGCACACTTTATATATTATGGGACATAAATAAAAGTGATTACGCCTTATATATTAGGATGGGGGAGTATAAGTTACCATTCTAGCTAAAGTGCTTCATATTTGATTAAGTTCCTAGTAAATAGAATTCACATTTACATCTCCAAATCAATTTGTTATGAAAATGTTTTCTGTAATTAATCTAATGATATTTATTTGATATTAAAAATATTTAGACTTTTTATTTTTATGTATAATTGGTTATTTGGTATACTAAAACATGATACTATTCTAGAATTGCATTCTTTTTTTTTTTTTTTTACCTAGAACTGCATTCTTTTATGGACAAGATGAAGTATGTTGTAGAGTCAACCATTGCCATTGGAAACCTATCTATCTTATTTTATAGGGATTCAAAAGTAAACGAAGAAGCCATATAGATTAATTTGCATCTTGCCAGAAACCTACCAATACACTTTGCGCAAAAAAAAGAAACCTACCAATATACGATATGCATGGGTGCGTGTATATTTTTGTATTAAAGTTGACGAGGCAACATATCCATATATATTTTGATAGTGCCAGATACAAAACTCCATATTGTGATACCTACTATATATTCCTACGTAGGACTCCAGCAACAGGATTGTGACTACTATTCATAGTGTTTTTGAGCAGCGCGGCCGCCACGAATGAGGTTAATTTGACCCGTCAAGACAATAGCGTGAATCGTATTATTGAGCGTATAAAACCCAGATTTGACCAAAACTGCATCCTACATATATTCCTACTGACCTCATGGGGGGGGAAAGAATTATGAGACGGCACCACAGCAAGGTCAAGATGTCACAAGTCGGATGAAGCGTGGTGTCATGCACAGTTGCCCGCGCCTGCCCGGTGCAACACCGTCACAAAATTTTCTCCCGAACTCATTGTTGTCTAGTAGGAACACCGGCCGTGTACGACAAAGTGTGCGTGCCCCCGGGACTGCATGCTGGGGACTACGGGGACGCATGCGTTCAACCATATATGCGCATGGACACAGCTCTAAGTCTTGATGGACACAGCTCTAAGTCTTGATGGACTAGTAATAATAGTCTCGATCGATCACTACTCTCTTCTCAATCTCGTCTAATTAACTCACAGTCTTCGAGAGGTTGATCGTCGCAAGTTACACACGATGTACCCTTTTGCACGTTTCTATCTCACGTACATATATATGGTCTCTATTGACCAACAAGGCACAGTCGTGACCAACATATAAACATTCACGTTTGTTCATTCAACTTGTTCATCATCTACATTATGAATCATCGTCTCCCTATATAGCTACTATGCGTACAAATCAATTGATGACCTGAGCACATATAACTAAGTAGACTTTGTTTGTCTCAAGGAAGGAGATTTCGCTTCGGCATCATCGGGGAGCAGAAGGTTATCATTGTCATGACAGGCCTTGCCATGGTAAAGTACCAGTGGATTGAAATATTCAACCTCTCATTAATTATGACTAAATTAAAACATATATATTCTCAATCATACATATAAGGATATATATCCAACCCACATTCTGTGATCTGATGCGTGATACATATGTTGCGGCTATGCCAAACACTGCTCCCTGCAGCTCAACGCCGGGGTGACCACCCAACTCCTCCTCACGCTCTTCGACGTGAATGGGATCGTGCACTTCGGCATCGCCGGGAACGCTGACCCTAACCTTCAGATTGGCGATGTCGCCGTGCCGCGGTACTGGGCTCACACTGGCCTTTGGAACTGGCAGGTACACAAACATATGCTACTATATATACTGTTATCAAGTCATCAAGAAAATAAATTAAATGTGCCCAGAAGAGAACAATACAATTTTATGGTTCCACCACATCACCTCCTTTTTCTTCGACAGCGCTACGGCGATGGACCAGACAAGGAGCTCGCCTTGGAATCCAACGGTGACTACACCAGGAAACTCGGCAACCTCAACTTCACAGACTACAGCGTCGACAAGAACGCCCGCCGCTCCGACGGCAACCTGCTCAACAGCGTGTGGTACCAGCCGGAGGAGGTGTTCCCAGAGAACGGCACGCCCGAGGTCCGCCAGCACGAGTTCTGGGTCCCCGTCGATGGCTACTACTACGACCACTCGCGGAAGCTGGAGGGGCGGCTCAAGCTTGAAGGCTGCGTCGTCAACAACGGCACGACAACGTGCCTGCCGCGGCCGCCGGTGGTTGCCATGGTGGAGCATGGGTGCAGCGCTAGCGTGTTCGTCGACAACGCCGCGTATCGGAAGTTCCTGAGGTCCAGGTTCGGCGTCACGGCCATTGACATGGAGACGGCCGCCGTCGCGCTTGTGGCGCTGCAGCAGGGGGCACCGTTCATCGCAATAAGGGCGCTCTCCGACCTAGCCGGCGGTGGCTCGGCACAGTCTAACGAAGCGGGAGTGTTCGCGCCATTAGCGGCCCAGAACGCGGTGACGGTGGCCGTAGAATTCATATCCCTCTTAAGCTAGTCAATTATCACGTTCTCTCAACTGAAAACAGGTCCTGTTTTATACGTATCCTACAGTTTACAGTTCTTTATCGTTTTGCTGATAAAACTATTTGTTTTTTCCGCAAAATATGTACGTCATTAATGTTCTCAAGTAATGTATGTGTGTAATGTGTGTAATAATGTAACTTTATTTTTATAACAATAATAATAATTTGAAACGCCATGGTGAAAACCATGAAGGGCGCATCATATATTGTTTACTAAATTTCTTTAATTTTCTCATAATCTATGAGTAGTATATATTATCTTGGAGCATCTCCAAAAACTTCGAACTTCTAAGAAACTGTTTCCTCTATTCATACTCCCTCCATTATCTTTTGTAAGGGCACGTACAACGGCAGTTGCAGCCGTCTATATGTTGTCAACATTTTGCAGATAAGTCCTTCTTTTGCCGCAATGAATGAAGAAAGAGAACGACGCCGTCGTCTCGTTCGTCGACGGCACAGGCTCGTGCTCCGATGCAAAATCAGCGAGTGTCCACGCTTTGTGCAGTACACGGATGGCACCGCTGATCCTCTGTGGCGCTGTGCGCTCTGAGCTGGACGTTCACACACGAATGGATAATGGATAAGACCGTGAAGTAAAAACGAATCGACTGTAAAGTAGCATTCTTTTTCTATCTACGAATGAATGAATACATATACTAGTATTAGTATTTGTGTCTTTGTATACCAAAGGAAGTCATCATCACTTTTTTGGGTTTTTCATATTTGATTGATGGGAAGAACGTGTGCAATATTTGATTTATGACATATATTATATTACAATATTATTTATATAATATATGATTTATTTCTATAAATTTGTTTTTTATCTATTAGCAACACAGTGGTGTATAGAAATACTATTCATGTTTGATCATAGCTATATACAAGTATTAAATGATTTATAGACAGTTAAAATAGACAGCAGCTGTCTATGGGTTGTACGAGCTGTCTGTTTAGCTGTCTATGTTGTAAATTTCAAGAACTTGCAGACGGTAGCTGTCTCACTGTTGTACATGCCCTAAGGCGTGTAGGCCAATATCTCGGATACCAAGGAAATACAAAGGAAGAAGGAGCAATAATACGCGTCGAGCCGCGCTAGCTGCTCGTTAATGCGCTGTGTTTGCATTGCTGCATGCATAGCGATTGGACGTCCTAACTTTGGGTTCCCTGTATACAAGTAAATGCCGCACAACTCTTCACCTCTCCCATCTCGATAGGAACATGGCGCCCAACAAAAAATCAAAAACCAAAAACCGTGAGACGCCTTATAAAAGATAATGGAGGGAGTAGATTATAAGACATTTGTTTGTACTATGCACATAACTAAGTACTAAAAAGTCAAAACATCTTATAATTTGAAACTGAGTGAGTACTTGCCAAAACACTGATTATGCATCTAGACATAGCAAAAACTATGTATGTACAAAAGCCAAAGCAACTTATAGTTCGAAACGGAGGAAAGTGGTCAAAATAGGATAGGAAAAATTTGTCTTTCTACGATACTTACCAATATACAGTGGCGGACCCAGGATTTGCCCAAGACTAGGGCCAAATCCTGGAGGCCAAAATCCAAAGGCTGTACTACAATTTGACGCCAAAATACGACACTAATTAAGCCTGTTACAGCACAATTCGAGGAAACACCGAGCGCTTCTGCTGCCTTACTTCCCTGGGCTTCTTGCGTTGCACTGTTTGATGGGCCAAAATTGAAGATCTGCTCCTTTGATACATGGGCCACGACTAGGGCAGCTGCCTGGGCTGCCCTAGTGCTGGGTCCGCCACTGCCAATATAGTTAGTTCCTAAAAACAAAAAAATCAAGCTTCTTACACAATTTTACTTGCAACTCGTTTGCGTGCTGCCACTAATCACCCCTAGGCCCTAGCCAGCCACCAGCGTACCCCACAGCTAACTATAACTAACTGCAATCGTGCCAAGAGATTGCCATGAGCATTGATCTTGAGGGTTGCATGGATAGCCTTCTTCACCTCGTCATCCTTGTCCCTCCAAAAAATGCAAGAGCCAAGAGAGATTGAGCTCTTCCAGCTAATCGCGATGGTGGTGGTGGAGCTGGTGGTGAGGGTTAACCTTGGACTCCTCTAGCTTCCCCCTCCTTTTCACCTCCTTTCTTGGAAAAATAAACTACCGAGGGAGAGTGCGTCGTAAGATACTGGGAGAGTGAAAGGTAGTGCTAAGGTTGTCATGGGGCTCATGGTGGTCGTGACGATGATACCACCTTGCATGCCATGTGGGGTCAAGTGAGAGTGCTGCTTATTGACAACTCAACTCCAACATGTTTATATTTTAGCATAGTGCCAAATGTGTCTGGTCAAACTACCCGTGAGTGCACAACTCGAACTAAATAGCACAACAAAGTTGGACAATCCGAGGTCTCTACTAGACTATTCTCTACTATACAGAGGAGATAGAACTTATAGCTCTTGACATTTTATAGTCTTGAAACTATGAATGTTTACGATATTATTATACCTCTCAAGAATGCAATGTTGGGTCATGACACTCAAGGCCTAATATTGTACACTTGTTGAGTAGAAGGTCCAAGCAAAATGGCATGGTGAGCATAGCTCAAAAAAGTCCTAGATATTGTAGATTTTTCTTGGCGTATCTATTTTGCTATGCATCTAAATATGTAGCAAAATGGATGAACTAAAAAAGTTAAAGCGGTTTATATTTGGAATGGAGGGAGTAGCTGGCTAATTCTAGCTTAAATTGGCTCTAGTATATCCAAATTGGAGAGCCAATATGTGGACAATCTTTTAGCCAAGTACTTAACTAGTGGTTAGCCAATTAACTAGTCAATTACAACTATTTTTATCTAATTTTTAGCCAACTAGTAACTAGTTATGTGTATTAAATAAAGTATTAAACACGCCTTAATAGTGCGCTTTATTTGTTCATCGATTGCTCTTAGACCCTTTTTGGGTCACTTCTAAATAGATACAAATAGGTGTAAATTCCGATATCACCAAAGCCCACTTCGTTCTCTTGCAACTAGTTGTTTAACTTTAGCCCTTGAGAATCCAACTGGATTAATCGGTGGTTTAAACTTTACTAGCAGATATGCCCGTGCGTTGCTACGGGTATGTTTGCTTAAACTTTTCCGCATGACATATTAACCATCATACAATGTTTTTCTCTCATGATAAATCAATGAACAATACTCTTTAGCTTGACTTTTTAGCAAAACAAACAGGACAATTTTATAGTCCAATAACTTGGACGATGTGAAATTCTGGAGATTTCTTCAACAGTCGTGTCATACATTCTAATTCATCTTGAATCAAAATCTATAACATGTTCGAACACATCTACTCGAATTCATATAGGCAAAGGATGATTGAAGATTCATCTCATGATTGGGTCATGCATTTCAATTTGTTTTGTGATCGAACTCCCCACCTTACCACTAATAATTATTCAAGAGAAAATTATTTTGATCGCTACCTGAATCTGCTTTGCCGAGAGCCACGACCCAAAAGACACTTGGCAAAGGCTTTGCCGAGTGCCACCCTCGGCATAGTTCACTCGTCTTAAATTTTGATGGTAAACAACTCTTTGCCGAGTGCTTTTTGTTGGACAAAGACTAACTTGACCCTCGGCAAAAAAAAAGTGTCGTAGACGGCGAAAATATGGTGAGAAGTGCTTTGCCGGGTATTGAAGCCAAGATACTCGGCAAACATCCGGACAACAAGGCACTCGGTAAAAGGAAATGGATCATGTGCAAACCACCTCTTCGTGAAAACCCATACAGACCATGGCAAAAAAGTTATCTAAATTCACCAAAAAATCACACATGTAGATGATATGATGATACACAACCTTGTAAAATATCTTATCTAAACTCGACTTCGTTTGTGAGATATAAAAATAACAATTTTCTAACAATTAGGCGGTTTCGGCAGTTAACATTCACATGCACCTACACGTAACTGAATTTTTGGGCTAATGTTGTGAGGTATTCCAACTCGGAATTGCTTCATTGTGCATCTAAAACACAATTTTTACCAGATTTTTTTTGGATTAGTAGACGTTTTAATCAATTATTTTAACGGAGAGATCATGATTCTTTTTAGATAGACGATTCCTAGAAGAGAGTACTACCTGAGTTTTTTTTAACCAATAGGCTATCCTATTTTTAGGAGAGATCGGACTATGGTAGATAATAAATAAAGTAGTGGTGGTGGTAATCCTAAACGGACTATTGTGTAGGCGAATAGAAAATTAATGTGTAGGCGGACAAAAAATTAAGGGCGAACAAAAAAGGAGCTTAAATTAGTTCTAGTATATCCAAACTGGAGAGCCAATATGTGGACCAATCTTTTAGCCAAGTACTTAACTAGTGGTTAGCCAATTAACTAGTCAATTACAACTATTTTTATCTAATTTTTAGCCAACTAGTAACTAGTTATGTGTATTAAATAAAGTATTAAACACGCCTTAATAGTGCGCTTTATTTGTTCATCGATTGCTCTTAGACCCTTTTTGATCACTTCTAAATAGATACAAATAGGTGTAAATTCCGATACCACCAAAGCCCACTTCGTTCTCTTGCAACTAGTTGTTTAACTTTAGCCCTTGAGAATCCAACTGGATTAATCGGTGGTTTAAACTTTATTAGCCAAAGCCACAAGTTGTTAGCCAACTTGTCCATCCAACCCAACTAACAGGGGCTAAAGTTCCAACCGGTTGAAAAAAAAAAAAGATAATAACCCCTCCCACAAGGCCTCAAACGACCGTATCCGCTCGTGTAGGTTCCCCTCCCTCCCGCATCCAGTTGCGCCGCACCCGTGCATCGTCTGTCGGACGCCACAGCAATACCTGTGTATCGCTCGTTGGTCGACACAATGAATCTCATTCGCACTACCGGTATGCATCGCCTGCCAGCCGCGGCGGTGATTCATGCTCGCCCGACCTCACCGCCCTTCCTAGTTCCCTCCACCGTCCACCGCCGTTGTGTGTCCTTCCTCGGCTATTATAGGGGTATAATAGTCTTTGTATTGAAATAGTCCTACTTAGAGCATCTTCAACAACTTTCTAAATCAACTTGCTATTCTTATAAACTTGGCAAAAACATAAAAAACTCTCTCCAACAACTTGGTAAATCAACTCCCAATTTATCCCAACTGCGTATTTTCTCCTCCCGCGCGTGAGTCCACTGCGTATCGGCGTGGACCGCTCCCTCCCGCTGTGGCTCGTGCTCGACCCGCAACGCCATCCTCAGCCTCGCGGGCGACGCGGACGCTAGCACCGACGCCACGGTCCTCCACCTCGCGGGCGACACCGATGCCGCGGGCCTCCACCTCGCGGGCGACGACGACGCGGACACGGACGCCGCCGAAGGCCGCCCGCGGCGCCCGGCTGAAAGTCCCTAGTTTGGTTTTGGCTAATTGATGAAACCTAGGACTAACCTTGTTTATCTAAGTGGTTGATTTAGAGAAAGGTTGTCCACATGATGAGCTTATTGAATATGAAGCATGACACGCGTCATGTGATCAAAGATGAAGATCAAGACGATGCTTGGCTCCATGGACCGGTGTTGAAGGTGAAGGGCTAGTTGAGGCTTGGAGTGAAGGACCATGCGATGGTGAAGCTCGGGCAAGACTAGGCGCCGATGGACCGATGCACGGTGAAGGGCAAGTGAAGTCGAGGTCGATGGATCGAGACGGTCACATGATGGTGTGAAGTGTTCATATCATTTGGAGGAACAAAATGGGCTCAAGGCAAAGGTATAACCGATAGGGCCATTTTGTTTTGCACTCAAGACACCATAGAGGGTGTGAGTGGTTTAGGATCGATAGCCGCACTATTAAGAGGGGAAGTCTTATTGGCTATTCGACGCACGGGTGCCACTAGGTGAATTCATGAAGTGCATTGCATGTAGGGCCTAGTGAGCTAACCTAACCTTTGGAAAATATTTGTGAAAAGCTAACACACAAGCACATGGAGATGTACACTTGGTGGTGTTGGCACATTTACAAAGGTGGCGTTTGGACGCGCTGTGGTTTGCAGGGTAGAGTTGGATTTGGGTCAGGCTCGGCGGGATTCGGCGCTTTTTGGAAAAATGGATGCATATTTTCTATTGCGCCGGATGCAAAATTTGGTTGAATTCATGCTATCTTTGTTGATCAAGTTGGTATACTTGTTGGATAGCATGTCGAGAACTTGGATCGACGACACGGCGAAGGCGGCATCACGGCGGAGGCGCCGACGCGAGGGCGCGTCCGGCGCATTGTGGCTTGACATGTGCTGATGGGCGACATGGTCGGAGCGCGGACTCGCGCGGGACGCACGCGGCGGACGCGGGCTAATCGCAGGTCTTGAGTCCGACGAGTCTGCGAGCCTCGGCATGGTGCTGGGCGGGCGAAAAAGGCGGCGGACGCGCGGGTGTCGCGTCCGGCGCGCCGCCGGACGCCGAGCGAAAGTTCCGGGCGCGGCTACGGAGCCGGGCCAGCGCCGGACGCGCGATGCGCGGCGCCGGACGCCGCGCCGGACGCACACGTGGCGGGATGAGATTGAACGCGGAGCCAACGGTCGACTTGGCTCGCGCGGAAGAAGCGCCGGGACGCGTCCGGCGGTTTGCGCGACAGCGTCCGGCGCGTCTGCTCGGCCTCCCGAGGGGGTAACGGTCACATTTGTTTGAGGGGTTATAAATAGAAGGTGGCCGGCCCTTGGGGAAGGTCTCTTGGCCATTTCTCATCCCTTGTGCATTCTTTGAGCTAAGAGACTCTCTCCCACTCTTCTCCCTTGCTTGGTTGTTCATCCTAAGAGAGATTGAGTGAATCACCTAGTGCATTGCATTGCTTGAGGGCATCTAGTGGCACTTGTGGGTGGTTTCACCGGTGGATTTCTTGTTACTCTTGGAGAGTACCGCTCCTAGCCGGCTTGGAGATTGTTGGAGGCGTTGGCAAGAGAAGGTGATTGTTCTTGGCCACCTCCGGTTGATTTGTGAGAGGTTCTTGTGCTCACCTCGCGGGGATCGCGAAGAGTAACTCTATTGGATTGCGCGTGTCATTGAGTATCACACTTGAGAGTGGCGCCTTGTGGTTTCCTTGCGGGGAAGTGCCTTGCGGGGCAAGTGGCTTGAGGGTCACACCAAAGGACCATCTAGGTGTTGGTCGACACAACGGGTGACGTAGCTTGGCGGTGCCCAAGTGAACATCCGGGGATAAATCATTGTGTTCATCTTGTCTCCCGGTGATTGGTCATCATCCTTTGTGTGTTGCCGATTGTGATTGATTGTTCATCTTCTTGGTGATTGGCAACCTCAACTCGACGCGTCGGTATAACAAGTCTCAACCTCTCTCGTATTACTTTGATTACATTCTTGCAAAGTAGAATTGCTTGCGTGGTCGATCGGGAACCACATCTTGTGTAGACTAAATCCCGTGGGTAGAATTGCTTGTGTGGTGGTCGGGAACCACTTCTTGTGTAGACTAAATCCGTGGGTAGAACTCTTGATCACTAGTGGTAGCTCTTGTGTGTACTAGTGATCACCTACTAGAATTGTTTGGATAGGAGGCTTGCAACACCTAGTAGGCTAAGCATAACTTGCTTTCCGCCGTTTGTGTATCTAACGAAGTTTGCTTAGTGAGTTTGTAGAAATTTTTATAGGCTATTCACCCCCCCTCTAGCCATCTAGGACCTTACACCGGCCTTGTCGTCAGAGCTGCTGGTGCCCCACATGTAGCTGGGCACGGACGCCGCCGCCGGTGCCGAGGATATGGCCGCCGCGCCGCCGCGGTTTCCACGCGCGGCCGTAGTCCAGGAAGCCGCCTCGGTGAAGGGTAGAGGACTAAACACATGATAGATTTTCTTTTCCGGACTTTTCTGAAAAAGTACTAGACACAGAGATTTATAGATATGCCCGGACTAATTACATGATAGATTTTCTTTTTCGGACTAATCTGCAAAAGTAGTTATCCTCTGCCAGTCCTGCTTTTTTTATTTTAGCAAGCTAAAAATAGAAAGTTGTTGGAGATGACATATTATTTCACTTGGTATATCTTTTAGCAACTTGCTAAAACACACAATTTAGCAAGTGAATTATTCCAAGTTGTTGAAGATGCTCTAGTGGATCCAAACAGGATTAAAACTGAGCTAATCACTAGTCGTAGCTAATTACTATCTCTAAGAGCAACTCCAACAGTTTGGCAAAACCACTTGGCAAATTAGGATTTTTGGCAAAACCATAAAAAAGCTCCTCCAACAACTTGGCAAAAGCACTTGGCAAATTGGCAAGCTTGGCAAAAAGAGGCCTTTCTGGCGCAAATATGCGCGCATGGGAGCGCTTGGCAAATGGTGCATGTGTCATCTCTTTTACAGAGAGGAAGAGGAATCACCCAGCTGCATGCGTCCCCACAAAAAATAAGACATGTGGACCACTAATTTTCAATTTGCCAAGCCCAAAATAGCAAACTGTTGGAGAAGGGCTATTTTTTCACTTGGCAAATAAGTTTTAGACTTGGCAAAATTAGAGATTTGCCAAGTGATGTTTGCCTAACTGTTGGAGTTGCTCTAAGAGCATCTCCAACAACTCCCTAAATCAACTTGGTATTCTATAAACGTGGCAAAAATAAAAAAACTCTCTCCAATAACTTGGTAAATCAACTTGATATTTTTCCAAACTTGGTAAACATCGTCTCCGCGCGCGAAGGAACTTGCTATCGCGATCTTTTCGGCATCTCCGGCTTCCCGAGCTTGGTCTCCTCTCTCCCACGTGCGCAAAGAGCACTCCCGTCCGCGAAATTCTTCTCTCCCGCGTGAAAGACCCGGTCCCCATGCCTCCCACGCTATTTTTAGATCCCGCATGAAAGACCCGGTCCCCATGCCTCCCACGCTGTTTTTAGATTTTGTGTGCATGGTACTGTTAAACAACATCGTGGCCGGCAAACAAAGCTGCTCCTGTTGTCCAAACCTGTTGGCCGGCAAATCTTCTGTCCAAATAGAGCGTTGCAGTGCGAGGAGGCCAGCAGTCGCGGCGCCGGGAGAGAAAAACACACGTTGATTCTAAATCGGTACTAGTGAGCCTACTTTTTTTATTTTTACCAACTTAGAATAAGAAGTTGTTAGAGAGAGGTCTTTTTTCACTTGTCAAATAAAATAGCAACTTGCTAAAACTCAAGATATATCAAGTGGTTTTTACCAAATTGTTGGAGATGCTCTAGTCTATCTAAACAGTGCCTTAACCTTATGCAACAAACGAAGACCGGGACAGAAATGACTTATCATTAATGTACTCCCATTATTTTGTAAACCTCGTTTCATGATGGCCGGAAATACTAACATTAGCATAAATTCGTTGAAAGTTAACTTTCCATTTTACAAGTATATGGAACATGTTGTCCAAGCTGCGAACGAACATTGTTTACGGTATGAATCCTTCATCACAGACACACGTATGCCGCTTACCATCCCAAATGGCACGTCTCTAGACTACAAAACAAAAGAACGCTACTAGAATACTCGCACGCACAGGCGCAATCACGTGGGGCGAACCGGGAAGCGTACAAATGCTTGGATCTGACGAGAGAGAGGCCAAAGAAGAACGGGTTCGCGTGTCCCAAGCCTCAAAGACAGAACAAAACATGCCAGGTGCCAGCTCCTTGGCTGATTAGTACTAATGTCTCACTACATATGTTCCTAAATCCTAACTACAGCTCCATGGAATTCAAGTAAATGACGATGTAAGGAGTCCGTGCACCTCCAAGAAACGACGTTCTTGGACAGTTCTAAGCCTCGTTGCACGTAAAGTCTTCAGTTCAAAGTTCAGACTAATACAAGATCTACTCTCTACACGTACAGGCAGCCAGAGTTCAAACTTGAAAGCAATAAACAACAAAATATTGCAGCAATTTGGTGAAGAAATAAAGATGAGATTCGCCACATCCACACCTTTGTCACTCCCCTAGGTGGTATCTATACCTCCTATATAAACAAACTCCACTATAAAATTATCTCAACATCTGAGTTATCACATAAAGAATCCACTAAACTCGCGATTATAGCCACTAAAGCGTGTAATTATGATAGCTACATCTTCATCCACCGCGTGCATTTAGTTGTTCACATCGCGTGTCATCAAACCATTCATCAAAATTAATTTAAAATCATTTCATTTTATAACTATAAATATAAATAGTTTATTCTTAAAATTAATCTTTAAAATTAACTGGAATCCCCGCAGCAACGTGCGGGTATTCTCCTAGTATAATAAATAAAAGAAGCTGCTGCTGGCTGCATTTATGCAAGCACACTGCTGCAGGCAGCCAGCCACGACTGGTTGGAAGGAGCAGGAGGTGTTGCTAGCTCGTGCCTCGTGTAGCGTCGGACCGGCGGCAGGGAGAGCCATGAGCGCGGCGGCGGCGAGCTCGGTCACCAAGTTCATCAAGTGCGTCACGGTCGGCGATGGCGCCGTCGGGAAGACCTGCATGCTCATCTGCTACACCTGCAACAAGTTCCCCACGGTCAGAGTGCTCCCGTCCATTCACTTGCTCCTTACCATCTTTGAGTTCGATTCTTTGCCCCCTTTCTTGTTACCAATGGCTGGATACTCTCTGCATTTCTTATTCGGCTGGATAAGATTGGGTTTCAGTTCCTTCTATCTAGCTAGCTCGGTTTTGAAGAAAATGGAGACAGATTCAGTACCAATCTTGATTAGAGAGGAGTGTGGTTATTCTATTGTGATGTTTGAACCTCTTTTCCTTTTGGTTTTTCTGTGTTCACTTTGGCAGGATTATATCCCCACCGTATTTGACAACTTCAGCGCCAATGTCTCTGTGGATGGGAGAATTGTCAACTTGGGTCTCTGGGACACGGCAGGTGGGGTGGCGCAGATCAGATTACAGCAGATTCAGGAGGATTCAGCAATGCCTCTCAAGTGTTTTCATCTTTTCTTTTCTGCTGGAAATGATTAATTTGCCCCCAACTTGGATGCAGGTCAGGAGGATTACAGCAGATTGAGGCCTCTCAGTTACAGGGGGGCTGATGTGTTCATCCTCTCCTTCTCCCTGGTCAGCAGGGCGAGCTATGAGAACGTCTTGAAGAAGGTACTGAGAATAGTTCCGGATGAAAAATTATACTCAAACCTTTGTAGACAGTTGGGGATTGTTACAACCGCAGTTAAGAGTTCTTGACGCCTTTAGGGGGTCATGATTTGTTGCATTTGAGTACGGTATATTTGGACACAAATCAGTTAATTTTATTTTGCAGAGTAATGTTAATGCCTTAAACCCATAGTTGATGACTGAACTTTGTAGAAAGGCAATGGCACTTTGGATTCATGAGATAGGCTTTGGTTTCAATTGTTATTGCACGAATTTATCTATACTTCTCAAGGAAGCATTTCAACAACAGACATCTATAGTTCACAACCCTAGAACTTGTTACATAGATGTATCAGTTTTGATTGTCATCCAATAATAATTGAGTACTGAGAATCAGCGTCCTTTGTGCAGTGGATGCCAGAGCTTCGCCGATTTTCACCTAGTATTCCAGTAGTTCTTGTTGGAACCAAACTAGGTAAGGTTCATACAATTATGGCCCAAATAATCCAAACAAAATAGTTATGTATTTATCCAGGCATGTCTTCACGGTTCAAACTTTCTGCCACTGCAGATCTCCGTGAAGATAGATCTTACCTTGCTGACCATTCTGCTGCTTCCATCATCTCTACCGAACAGGTAATATGACCACAGAATGGAATCATCAATCATCCAATACTAGATCAATTTCGGCTTTTTTTTCTTAAGAAATAAAAGGGTGCCTGCACAGCAGTCACTGCAACTGGTAACGTTATTGTCTTGTAACGCTAGGGAGAAGAGCTCAGAAAGCAGATAGGTGCTGTGGCGTACATAGAATGCAGCTCAAAGACACAGAGGGTATGCAGCCTGAAAATATCTGGGTCTCCCTTGTGACATCCTCTCCATTACATATGTTATCAAGAACTTCAGAAAAGATTAATAATGAGTTTTAATCATCTGAAAATAGAACATTAAGGCTGTGTTCGACACTGCAATTAAAGTAGTGCTGCAACCACCAAGGCGAAGAGAAGTTACCAGGAAGAAAATGAAGACAAGATCGAATCAGTCTGTGAGGTAAGCTGTGATCATGGACTCATCTCTGTCAAAGTATTATCTTACGCTGTACATAGAAACTTGCACGGTTGGAATTAAATTTTGGTTGATCCATTGTGCTAAAAACGTGGAGGGTTTTTCACGAATATTTTATTGCTGGGTTGGTCAAGGACAGAATATTTTAAACCAAACCCATGTGACCTCAGAATTTTAAATAAGCGCACAGTAATCTCATATTTACAATTTTGAATGTGGCATCATTGAGTCTCAAATTTACACCTACACAATTGGGCATTCAATTGCTGTTTGCATTTTGCCCTTCACTGCACATAAATATTTGGGAAAAATTTTAAGACAATCCACATCAGGATTCAGGTACATCTTACCTTTGTGTTGTGATATGGAGTTATGGACATTGGACACTACAGATTTTGTTTAAGAACTTGCATATGGAGTTATGGACATTGGACACTACAGATTTTGTTTAAGAACTTGCACCAGACACTGTGCCAAAGTGAATTGTACTCCCTCCATTCCAAATTATAAGACGTTTTGGTTTTTCTAGATTCATAGCTTTTGCTAGGCTCCTAGATATATGTTATGTCTAGATACATAATAAAAGCTATGAATTTAGAAATGCCAAAACATCTTATAATTTGGGACGGAGGAAGTACCATTTAACTTACCTGAGCAATTCATGCATTATCTTCAAACTAAATCCATGACGATTATTCAAATATGTTTTTAGAGAACTAGAATACTTGACAAGTTTTGAAGTACCTTATCATGTTATTGGTTGCAAGTTTCTTCACTAAGAGCTCTTGTCACTTCTCAAATCCTGTTTGAAATCGCTTGTCTTTTATAAAGCTTCCGCAAGCTTAAAACCTTCCCCTAGGGTCAAGTCCAACTCTTTCCATATATCACTAAAAGCACTATGCCTTGTTTTTCCATAAACAAGAGGCATATACACCTTTGAAGGCTACGAGTAAGCTGTCCACTAACAAGAGTTTAGGCACCATACACATTCCAGACATTCAAGACCCTTAGCTTACACCCTCCACTAGCCCTAGCACTTCTCCGCAGCCATCCAATGTGCCACTTCCCACACATTAACATTGAAGCGAGAATGTGTCAATATGATAGAAATCCGTGTCAAATCTCCTTCTTCGCCAGTACTATTATATATGCAAATGCTCCTTACAACTCTACATACTAGATGAAACAAAAACAAAACAAAAGGGACAGACTGGAGCAAAAAAAAGGTTACATTCAATATTTTTTCTGAACTTTGTTTTAACCTATACAAAAAAAATGCAATCCTCTACCTCACTTTTGTATTTTACAGTCTTTTTTTACCAATTATATATATAAGCATTTTACAAGAAAATAAACTTTATGTACATCAGGAGTGAATGCTTCATAAAAAAAAAGGGGAAACTGTAGAAGGTATATTTTTTCCAATAAAATTTGGGGCACTAGGTTGAAACATACTACCTCCCTCGAAATAAATCAATTCCTAGAATCATCCTAAGTCAAACTATCTTAAGTTTGACCAGCTTTATAGAAAAGAGTAACAACATTCATGACATCAAATAAGTATATTATAAAAATATATTTCATGATGTATCTAGGACGCTAATTTGGTGTCATGAATATTGATGCTCTTTTCTATAAACTTAAAATAGTTTGACTTAGGACAACTCTAAAAGTCGATTTAATTTGAGACAGAGGGAGTACATAAATCGCCATGCATCTTCTTAATGCCATGGATCAAAAAAGGAAAATATTACGGCTTGACTCAAGTAAATGGTTATGTTCTAGGAGATCATCATTTGTAAATCATGCTGTTATCACAAGGTATCTCAATTTTCTAACACTCCTCCGATGATTGTGCAGAAGATACCTCTGTGGAAGTGCATGTTTCACATGGTAAAGCACAGACTGTTCTGCAATTGTTGTACTGGATTTGCTAGATGGTGCCAGCTCTATGAATGAATAGTTCCCAAGGCAGCCACTGGGAACTTCTGGTTCTCATCTACCTTCCGATAGAGAGCTCTTTTGCGTTCTCGAGCTGTGAAAAATGAAGGAAGGTTCTAGTTTCTACATTCCCTGCGAGTTGTACCTCCATTAATATGAACGGTGGGTTATTTAGTGTTGGAGTATGTGTGTGTATTAGGCCCATGAGGCTAGGCCCATGAGGCCCATGTATGCTACACCATATAGCTACCCTTCTAGGGTTAGCCTGATCAATAGAGAGTGAATCAGTTCAACATGGTATCAGCAGGGTAGGGTTCGGTCTCCCTCTCTCCCGTCCCGACCAAACCCCGATCCAGGGCCGCCGCCAGCCGTCGCCGCCGGCGCGCCGCTGCCATGGCCGGCCGGCCGCCCCCTCCTCCTTCTCCCCAGTACTTCTACTCCTTCCCCGAGCTCTCCTCTCCCTCCTGGGCGCGGGTCGTGGCTGGCTCGACGCCGCCGGGGGGCGCTCCCGCCGCCGCCGCCCCGGGCGCGCTCGACGCCGCCGCCGCCGCGGCCGCCCTCGATCCGCACGGGGCCGCGGTGGGCGCGCGACCTCCGCCGCCGCCGGGCTTCCCCCCGGCCGCTGCCTCGTCCTCGCGGCCCGCCATGGCCCTCGCGGCCGATGGGAGCGGAGCGGAGGGTGGAGGCGCGGATCCAGAGCCCGTCCTGCAGGATCCCGAAGCCGAGGACACGGTGCTCCCCCACCTCCCTCCTCCCGCACGCGGCCTGGATGCTGCGGCCGCAGCAGCTGCCTACGGGGCCGCCGCTGCAGAGGCCACCGTGGCCGGCCTCAGACCTGTAGCTGTGGCACGCTACGCGGCTACCGCTGCTGCTGCTGCCCTGGAGGGCCTCAGGATGCCACCCTCTTCCAGCGGCGTCGTCTACTTCCAGGCGCCAAGCACCAGCAGCGACGTCCTCACCTCTGATGCCCAGCCCGCTGTGACTGCGGCAGGGGGCAACGCTACTGGTGGCCGGCCGGCGGGCTCCTTCACCTTCCCGGCGCCACCGCCGGTCAACCACTACGCTCCCCGGCCCGACTCCGCCCTCGCTGCTGCCCTTCTCTCCGCGCGTGCGGCGGGCTGCGGCGGGCGAGGCGTCTCCAGCTTCTTTGCCGGGCTGGCGGCGTGAGCGGGACGCCGCCGCCACCTTGGCTCGCCCGGATTGCCGAGGCGGAGACGCTCCTCGCTCGGGCCTTCGGCACCTTGCCGGGGCCCCTCCTCCGGTTCGACGGGCCACCGCACCACCTCCACCGTGGTGACCGGCACGACCCGGCCGACCCCCTTCGTCGCGCAACTCCACTACCGGGCGGGGGTGTCGAGAACATCGGCCGGCTCATCCGGGTCGTCCTTGACCCGTGTCGACCTCCTACGCCCATTTGGAGGGACCGGGTCATCCTCCCCGCGCCGCTACGCCTTGGACGACCACATCCTCGCCGAGCCGCCGGCCGGGGTCCAGACTGCGTCGTGGCTCCGCCTCGACAGCATCGTCCTCTCGTGGATCCTCGGCACGGTCAACTCCGAGCTGCAGGACCTCCTCCGCAACACTTCCTCCGCTCGACACGCCTGGCTGGCCCTCGAGGGGCAGTTTCTGGGCAACGCGGAGACCCGGGCCCTGCAGCTCGACCTCCGTTTCCGCACCTTCGAGCAGGGGGACCTCGCGGTTGGGGATGCTTGCCGCCGGTACCGAAGGCCATGGCGGACTCCCTTGGCGACCTGGGCTTCCCCGTGGAGGACCGCACACTCGTCCTCAACCTCCTCCGCGGGGTCAGCGAGCGCTACGTCTCCCTCCGCGCGCTGATCGTCCGCCAGCGGCCGTTTCCCACCTACCTCCAGGTCCGCGGCGATCTCATCATGGAGGAGCTCACTCAGGGGGGCCAGCGCGGATCCACCTCCGCCGGGCCTCTCTCTACTGCTGCAGCGGGTTCTTCGGCTTCCTCGACTGCTCTCGCCGCCACTCCTCCGCCACGTCCACCTGCTCCGTACACTCCACCGATGGCTCCCCTTCCCACCGGGCCGAGCGGGGGGGGGGGGGCCGCGGGCGGTGGAGTGGCGGCGGCGGGGTGGCAAGGGGAAGGGGAAGGGCAAGGGCAAGGGTGGTGGTGGGGGGGGGCCGGCCGTGGCGCTCCTCAGCCGCCACGTCCACCAGCTGCCTGGCCCTCCTACAACAACCCCTGGTCTGGGCGCATCGCCATGTGGCCCTTCCAGGCCCCGGGTGGCGAGCCTCGTCCACCGGCGGCCATGTTGGCGGGAGCTCCTCCGACGTTCTACCCACCGGCGACCCCGTGGGGCACACCTTCTGGCGCCTCACCGGGGCCGGCCGGCTGGAGTCAGGAGGCTCTGGCGCGCTCCTTCTCCACCTTGGGCTTGACACCTCCTGTCGGCCCGGAGTGGATCGCCGACTCGGGTGCCACCTACCACACCACCCCGGACTCCGGTATACTCTCGTCTTCCTCTCCTCCTTCTTCCTCACACCCTTCGTCTATCATGGTCGCCAATGGCTCGTGTCTTCCTGTCACGTCTGTGGGTGCCGCCGGTGCCCATGGCTCTTTTCGCCTTCCTGATGTTCTTGTTGCACCCACGATGGTCCACAATCTTCTTTCTATTCATCGTTTTACAGCTGACAACTCTTGTTCTGTGGAGTTTGACTCTTTTGGTCTTACTGTGAAGGATTTGGCTACCCGGCGTCCTCTGCTCCGATGTGACAGCTCGGGCCCCCTTTACACTCTTCGGTTTCCGGCTTCTTCGCCTTCTTCGTCAGCTGCCCTCGCCACCACTACTTCTTCTACCTGGCACCGGCGTCTCGGACACCCTGGTCGTGATGCCCTGATGCAGCTTAGTCATAGCTCAGACATTCGTTGTACTCGAGTTCATGATGAGCAGTTGTGTCATGCGTGCCAGTTGGGCCGTCAAGTTCATCTTCCTTTTTCCAGTTCCTTTTCTCATGCGGCTCACCGTTTTGATCTTGTACACTGCGACCTGTGGACATCGCCTGTACTCAGTATTTCTGGCTATAAATATTATCTTGTGGTGGTTGATGATTTTTCTCATTACTTGTGGACTTTTCCCTTGCGTGCGAAGTCTGATGCTTTCCCTGCGATTCACCACTTCTTCGCTTGGGTGTCCACTCAGTTCGGCCTCACTATCAAGGCCGTCCAGTGTGACAATGGTCGTGAGTTCGATAACTCCACCTCGCGTGCGTTCTTCCTCTCTCACTGTGTCCAGTTGCGCATGTCTTGCCCGTACACCTCCTCTCAGAACGGCAAGGCTGAGCGCATGATTCGCACCATCAACGACACCATGCGCACGCTTCTTCTCCAGGCCTCCCTTCCTGCTCGCTTCTGGGCTGAGTGCCTGCACACCACCACCTACCTCCTCAACCGCCAACCTTCCGCTGCCTGTCCAGCTCCTACACCACACCACGCTCTCTTCAGTACCCCTCCTCGGTACGATCACCTTAGGGTCTTCGGGTGTGCGTGCTACCCGAACACCACCGCCATCGCTCCCCACAAGCTGGCTCCTCGGTCCACCTTGTGTGTCTTCCTTGGGTACTCCCCGGATCACAAGGGGTACCGGTGCTATGATCTCACCTCTCGTCGGGTTCTCATCTCTCGCCATGTGGTGTTCGATGAGTCGGTCTTCCCCTTCTCCACCCCTCCTACCACTTCCACTCCACAGGAGCTTGACATTTTCTCTGTGTTTCCCACTGACACGGTGGTCGAGCCACCTTTCCAGTTGTCTCTCCGGGTACTCCGGCCACCGTACTCCTCGCCGGAGTCGTGCCCCGGCTCACCGGCGGCCGGTGTCTCTCCCGGCCTGCTCCATACTCGACCATGGAGGGGCCGAGTGGGGGTGGGGGGCTGGAGCCACCGCCTCAGGAGCTGGCTCAGGCGCCACGCGCGCCACCTCAGGAGCCACCGGCTCGCTTCGCCCAGCCGGTGCACGTCTACCACCGTCGTGCCCGGCCTGAGCCACCACCGCCGCCGCCTCCGCCGGTCACCCCTTCTTCGCCAGGGTCACCTGCACCGCCGGTGGTGTCCTCCTCTCCGCCGGGGACACCATCGCCGCCGCCTCGACCGACGGGTGCCCGTGTCACCACACCGGTCTACCACCCGCCGCTGCTTCACCGGGATCCTCGGCACACTCACCCTATGGTGACGAGGCAGGCGTCCCGTCCGCAGGCCCTCTCCGCCACTGCCTGCGAGACGGGGATCTCTCCGGTACCCTCTTCCGTCCGCGAGGCCTTGGCGGACCCTCATTGGCGACGTGCGATGGAGGAGGAGTACGCGGCACTTCTCGCCAACCAGACTTGGGATCTGGTGCCCGTCCGCGAGGTGCCAACATCGTCACCGGCAAGTGGATCTGGACCCACAAGCGCCGGGCTGATGGTACCCTTGAGCAGTACAAGGCTCGTTGGGTACTCCGGGGTTTCACTCAGCGCCCTGGAGTTGACTATGATGAGACCTTCAGTCCAGTGGTGAAGCCTGCTACTGTCCGCACCGTGCTCTCGCTGGCTCTCACCCGCTCCTGGCCAGTGCACCAGCTGGATGTGAAGAATGCTTTTGTGCATGGTCTTCTCACTGAGACAGTCTACTGCAGTCAGCCAGCTGGGTTTGTGGACTCCTCCAGTTCTGAGATGGTCTGCCGGCTCAACAAGTCTCTATATGGCCTCAAGCAGGCTCCCCGGGCTTGGAACCACAGGTTTGCTGCTTTCCTCCTGACACTTGGTTTTGTGGAGGCCAGGTCAGACACGTCCCTGTACATCTATCACCATGGGGCCGAGACTGCGTATCTGCTACTCTATGTGGATGACATAGTCCTGACAGCC
This sequence comes from Themeda triandra, assembly GCA_018135685.1. NCBI lineage: Eukaryota > Viridiplantae > Streptophyta > Magnoliopsida > Poales > Poaceae > Themeda > Themeda triandra. Next base: position 641,808 of record JAENPR010000228.1, read on the forward strand.
TCTAGTGAGTCACTTCTTCGCCGGATCATCACCTCCCTTCAGCAGGAGTTTGCGATGAAGGATTTGGGTGTGCTTCACCATTTCCTTGGGGTCACTGTTGAGCCTCATCCAGCTAGGCTTCTTCTTCACCAGCGTCAGTATACTCTGGACATACTTGAGCGGGCTGGGATGACAGATTGCAAGCCCTGCACCACTCCAGTTGACACTCGAGCAAGCCGTCGAGGCGAAGGGCCCCCGGTGGATCGATCCTCGCATACCGCGGTCTCGCGGGTGCTCTTGGCCTCACCTCACCTTCCGGCGACATCACCTATGCAGTTCAGCAGTTGTGCCTACATATGCATGATCCTCGGGAGTCTCATCTCACTGCTCTCAAGCGTCTCCTCTGGTACCTCCGCGGCACTGCTGATTATGGCCTGCTCCTGCACCGACGGTCTTCTTCTACGGAGATGGTTGTCTACATTGACGCCGATTGGGCCGGCTGTCCTAACACTCGACGGTCCACCTCGGGCTACGCCGTCTTCCTTGGAGGCAACCTGGTGTCCTGGTCCTCCAAGCGCCAGCAGGTGGCCTCCCGCTCCAGTGCTGAGTCCGAGTACCGCGCCGTCGCCAACGGTGTGGCTAAGGCTTCCTGGCTCCGGCAGCTCCTGGCCGAGCTCCATAGCCCCCTTCGCCGGGCCACGCTCGTCTACTGCGACAACGTCAGTGCGGTCTACCTCTCCACCAACCCCGTCCAGCACCAGCGCACGAAGCATGTGGAGATCGACCTTCACTTCGTCCGTGATCGGGTGGCCATCGGTGAGGTGCGGGTCCTCCATGTACCGACCACCTCCCAGTTCGCAGACATCTTCACCAAGGGCCTCCCGTCGTCGACCTTCACCGACTTCCGCTCCAGCCTCAACATCACTAGTGGCTAGTTGTGGCTGTGGGGGGCATGTGTGTGTGCTCTTTCTTTTAGATGTCCAGTCTTGAACTCCGCTGTGCCGGTAGTTCAGACTGCGGGGGAGTGTTGGAGTATGTGTGTGTATTAGGCCCATGAGGCTAGGCCCATGAGGCCCATGTATGCTACACCATATAGCTACCCTTCTAGGGTTAGCCTGATCAATAGAGAGTGAATCAGTTCAACATTTAGTAGTTTCAGAAAAGTGTGAAGTGGCCCTTCTATGCATGTTTTGTTTCCAAAAACTGATGTTGCTAAATGCCCATTGAATTGTTATGGTCGCACTGGGAGAAAAGTTAATGTAGACTATCAATTTCAATTTTCATTGATCATCAGAGATGCATGTCCTCACTTCACATTTACAAGATGTGCAACCAGCAGGCATTATTGTCACTGCCGAAGAATCTGAAAAATAGGTGAAAAGTTTGAAATACAGCACCAACTGCTTTTGCTGAAGACGTCATATTATCTGATCATGGTTTTTGAGGTGTTGTGGCGTTCTGTGGCACTGGGGCTGGACGCCTAGGCGATATATCGTAACTAAAACCCTGTGGCATCCTACGGCACCTGGGGTATGCCTCAACGCCTAAGCAACTAGGCGACGCCTCAAAAACCATGTATCTGATCCGTTTCAATCAGGTTGGAAATGGATGGGATTTTATGTTACCGCACAAAAGGTACTAAAGCATCTCTAGAACTTAGTTCTGCAACCATGTATTTTTATGCTGCAAATGGGTCTCGATAGGTTAAGCATCCGTTCACAGACCTTGATCAATAATCACAAATAAGTATTACATTCAGTTTTGTGCACTTGTTGAATCTTTGATCATGGCTTCAGGCGTTGGACTCTTGCAGAAAGCACACATAATCAAAACCAGGAACAATGGGCATTGAAATGCTGTTCTTCAATCTATTCCACCAACAAATATATTTCTAGGGTTGTTAGAATGATTAAGACGAATGGAAAAAGACTGGCTGGCAGGAGAGGTTGAGAGATGATCTCATTTTAGAGTGCACAGTACCCCAGCTCACTATACCCACAGGCCAATGCCCCCAACACCCAAGTTTAGGTCTAGCCGTCTAGGTATCAATTTCTAATTTGCGACTAAAGCCACCAAATCGAAGCCCTTTTATTATAATTTAACTAAGGTTACTCTAGAAGCTAGGAGCTTCATTTGTAGACAAAACTGAAATGCCAGAAATACATATATTTGAGGATGAAGATGTATATTGTTAAAGCCCGTGGTTTCCTCTTGAGTTCTAGTTGCTCTATTATTACATGAATCAAGTGCCACTAACATTTGCTATTAGGGACCGCTGTATATTGATATTTCTCCATTGACTAGTTTGCAAACCTAGATTGCAAGCAGGAAATTACAGGGAAATAACACAACAGACTTGATAAAGAACAAACAATATTAGTGGTGCCATTCGGTAGCATCAAATTTAACGAGTTTTCTTTGGCACAATATTAGTGATAGAAAAGATATACTTCAAGTCTAGATACGGTTACATCACAAGTTCACAACTTTCCCTGGCACCATGCTTTGTTACATGTGTTCCATTACATCCTGCAAACTTAGCTTTTCTTTGGCATTGCAGCAAGTTTTGTATACATTTTGGCCATCGACTGAAAGCCTCTTATGTCACCGGATCGTAGAAGATTGCCTACAATGGTGACATAAAATGAAACAGCACAAGATTTTTAGAAGATTCAGATTCAAACTGAAATAAGAAAATTAGATCAAACTCGATACACCTATCTACCATCCAGAGTAAGTTGCCCAGGTCGCTTGGGGTACTCCACGAATCAACCCATTTGGAATGTTTAGATATTTATCATATTGTCCTTACAATACATTCTTAAGTCAAGATGGGAACATCAAGGCTATCTATGTTTCAATAAGCACAATCATCTTAACAGTGGTTGTATAGGTAAACATTATTAATTCTGTTTAAGGCAAAAATTAGAGAGCTTGGCTTCAATGGGGAAAAAATGCAACCCCCTCAAGAATTTCAGTGAGAAAATGAATGTGTAGTTGAAAATTGTGAACCAGTTCATGAAGGCAATGGAGCTGATCACTTGACGCATGTTGACAAAGTTATTGGTGCAACTCAACAGTTTATGGGGTCATTAACTTGAGAACTCCTGCTGCTCAAGCTCCTATATCTGTCAGACAAACATATGCTAGGAAAAGAAAGTGTCCAAGGAAGATAGCTGCTGCTCAAGATACAGCTGAAGACAACAGTGATAATGATGAGAGAGATGAAGCACAAGCATAGCAATCTGAATCAAAAGTAGGAACGGATGAGGATGAAGATTCTAGTGCACCTGCAACTACAGTAGCAACTAGAGATGGAGGGGCATTTCAATGGAATGATGATTTGCTTAATTTAATTGGCTCGCTGCTTGTGTTAAATTGTTGATATGTATTCAGCAACAAAATTTGTGTTGCTTGTGTTGTGTTGTACTGAACTTGTTTGCTTAATTGTTTTTTTTTTCTTGAATACACAGGAGAGCTGGTATCAATATATTAAGAAGAAGAGAAGGGTTTTAGAACCCATAGACACCACACAAACAACAACACATATACAGAACACCCACAGAAAGTAGCTCACCAATGACTACAAACAGCAAACAAACTTGACCACCAAACTAACTTGTACTGGACCCAAGGGCAAGGAGATGTTTCTGGTTAAGTGTTTTTTTAGCATGTGTTTGGTTAAGTGTTATGTATGCTGGCTGCTATGATAGCATGTTTGCTGACTCAATCCACATCCAAATGAAAGGAGCCCACGGAATATCCAAATATGAGAAGTCTGAATCTGTGTAAAATTTAGAAGGAAGAAAATCCAATCCAATAACTGTAAAATCCAAAATCCAACAAAATATCCAATTATCAAAGACCACTAAGGTTGGCCATGCTGCCAGACTCCTTTGGGCGATTCCAATTGTTACGGGCAGCCGGGCAGCGCTGCGGGTTGAGATTGCAGCAATTCAGAGGGCTAGGTCATGGCTTAAGCTCATCACTGTGGCATCAGACGCAGGCTTTGCCTGCGGCAGCAGCAGGCGTCGCTGATACACCTGCTGATCATCCAACACAGCCGCCATGGCATTGTATCAAACCAAGGACGGAAAGACCTCATCAATTTTGCTTTGTGCCACCACACTGTCAGTCTCCGGATGATGCCCTGGCCACCTGCCCATTCCTGCAAGGGGAGGAGGCCCAGGTGGACCCAGCACTGCCCAACCTCACCGTGGTGCTGTGCGCTGCAGGGAACAGCAAGTGCTGGCACAAGCATGGTACCTGCCCAACATCGGCCTCGCCCACATCGACACCCCAGCCACCCTCTTCTGCGTCCTCAAGAGGTAGGGACAGCAACTCACCCATAACGAGCTGATTTTCCACTACACCGACCAGGAGCTCGTCGACGTCCTGGCAAGCTCGGAGGCGTCACTCTGGCCTCATGGATGTCCAGCTGTTTAATGCTGGGTGATCCATGGATGTTTGGATTTGCATGTAGGATATCCAATAATCCATTTTTCTTACTTCATGTCCACATATATCCAAGTCCAGAATATATCCGCTCCCAAAAAAAAAAGTCAAGAATATATCCGATCCATTGAAATCCAGGAAGGAAAAATCCAATTGGTCTCTGGACATTGTAAGTCCAATTCCAAGTCTAGCTCTACTGCTTGTGCTCTAGTTACACTGTTATTTATTATTTTACAGCTACTTCAGTTCTTTTTCTTTTAAGGAGATAAACTCTGCTTTTCAGAAAGCAAGGTACACATACATCATTTATGCCGGGGATACCGACTTACACAAAAGAGCAAAAGCTCCACCCAGGAACAAACTAGGAACTTAAAAAGAACAAAAGATGAAAAGGTAGCTCTAACTGAGAATCACAGTTCCACAACATCCGAATTCAAGTTCGTGCTAGGCCTAAACTCCTTCAGCCATGTCAAAACATCCTCCTTCATCTGGGCAACTTCAGTTCTTTGTTATTGCAGCAGCAAATCAGCAAGAATAAGGAGTCTGGAACTGGGGATCTTGAGTTCTGGACACTTTAGAAATCAAATCTAGCAAGCGACCAACTGACCATCCATGCTGTCTTAATTAGGGATACAACTGGACTAAGCCCGTGAACTCGTATATCGGGGTTACTCATGGCAACCCACAAAATTAAGCCTATATGCGGGTTCACAGGCTAACCAACTTACATCCCTAGTCTTAATTCTTGCTTTATTTATACCACAGTCCTGGTACATACAGGATGACATGGTTGACTAGGCCTGACTAATCGAGCTGATCAATGACTAATCATGACTAATCATCTTATCAGTGCCATGGCGACTAGGGTCAATTAGACTATTTAAAAACATAGACCAGCTTCAGCTAGCCAGGCACTTCTTTTCAGTGCCATGAATTTTGGTTTGTGATACTCATATGCACATGCTTTTCTACATTTGTAGCCATGCCCTGATTTGTAACATCAATACCGAAGTTCCTAACTAACCTCAAATTCAAAAAAAAAAAATAGTGAAAGGAGTTTTATTATCTAAAGAAACTGCCACTTCAGAAAAAAAAAACATAATAAAAAAGTTGTTGGATAGGCAAATTGTATGTTCAATAATTATGTCAAAAGACAAAATATAATAATAATGAAGTTGTTGAAAGATAAATATCGATTTTAGTAACAAAACTGAATGAAATTATGAGCTTCTTCAGCATGTATTGCAACAAACATATATGTACATGCAAAACTCAAAAAGTAGATGGAACTGAAGTTACCTGAGTCACAGTTAAGTGGACTGTCTGGCTCTGGATGAGCCATCAATGCAATTATGGCCCTACAAACAGATTGGAGGGTCCATGCAGGGCTCCATGCATTCTTCAAGATATCCAAGCAAATTTCACCAGTCTATATGAATAAATCATAACAAATATAACAGATTATTATTAAAATCATCATTATTTGCATCCAAACAATATGATCACAAAAATGTGAACAGCACAGAGAAACTTGGGAACAGCAAAAAATAATGTACTTCACAACTAAGTGCATTTTTGGCACTTTAGAAAATAACCTTGAAATGCACATTTGGATGGAAAATTTTGGTCAGAAATCGAACTTGGGGAGGTAGTAGAGGATATTGCTCTGGTATAGCAAAGGCAAGCTGGAAGACACCACCTTCATAAGGAGTCTCTGAGGGTCCCTATAATAAGTAATAACAAAAGAGATAGTTGATAGAAAATAATTTAAACAGTTCCTTCATCTGGTTGTGTTGATGTCACCAAAAACTATACCTTGATGAGAGCAGTCCATTTGAATATGTTTGAATCATCACAAATCAATTGGATATCAGGATCAGCTGATTTCTCTCGCTGTACCTCCTTATACTCTTTAAAAAGCCTAGCCCTAGATGCCTATTAACATATTATTGTCAAAGTCAAAGATGTGTGTTAGAGATTGGCACCATTTGCTATTCCTAAAAACAAGACCTTCAATTCAATAAAGAAAATGCAGAACAAGATTGCAAAACAGTGCAATTATATGTGCATATGCTGCTATGTTACCTTATTCATCTAGCGCAACTAACAAGTAACAAGTGTGCCTTTCAGATCATTAAATGATACTCCCTCCATCCAAAAATGTAAATCGTATTAGACGTGAGAAAAAGTCAAATTTTATGAATTTTGACCAACAATTACTCAAAATACTAGTATAATGCCCGTGCTAACGCTACGGTTTCATTTCAGAGATGTGTATTAAAACAATCAAACAGTATTATTTTTCATACTTTAAGATTTACACAATTATATATAACCATGTATATGATCAATAAAACAGCCAAAGTAAGCATGAAAGAACCAAGTTAATCAACATGGCAAAATCAGCATAGCATAGCAAGGAGCCGGCCATTTGACCACAGTGGAAAGAGCATCAGGATTACTTTAATTATATTACTTTAACATGTTGTCTTAGTTCCATTTAGCTCTATTTATGTTGACTCATTGACGGCTAAGACAAAATTTATTTATACACTGATATGTGTTAATATAAACAGCTACTCTTCCTTGGATTCCGAATCTTGCAGGCATGGACAAACTCCTTCACTGACCGACCTGAACAATCAAATGGAATAACTGACAGTATAGCTGCCCAAGCATAGCAGCTTGATGAGAAGATAAATGTTAATAGAAAACGAATCAATGCTAAGAAGACATACCTGCAAGCAGGGCTTGTGCGAGCATCCATCCACACAAATGCTAAAAAGACTGACCTGCAAAGAAGGCAGCCAAGTTACAGGGTATCTCTATCTTAAGGCAAATCACTAATCCTTAGCTACTCCTTATTTATAAAACAATGGCAATTATTTCACCAATCACACCACGCCTATTTTTTTAGTTGAAAATTGGCAATATTATAATTGCTATTGTCCCAAACAGAAACTTCTCCAAGTCTCATATCCTGTGTGGACAGTACCTTCAACATCAACTGCAGACCAAAGTAAAATAACACCATTGCCACAGAGCACATCCATGGCGGGCTCCTTACATTATATTTTTTTTTCTTGAAATAGCTCCTTTTATATAAGAACTATATATATACAAGTTTCTTATACACAAGCTCAGAGAAATATATACCAAGTTTGAATGAGCATGAAAGACAAGGATGATCTTGCATTGGATGCAGAGTTTATTTTTTTGACAGAAGGTGCCGCTGCTTGATCAGCAGTTTGCTTGTGACCAGCTACATATTTTTCCCCAACTCTAATAACTCTCAAGCTGAAAACATGCAGTGTCCCCTTGTCCTGCACACAGCCAACCACAGCAGTTCTAGTGACAAGGCAATGCTATGTATCTCAGCTGGGTCAAGCCCTCTACGCACAACTTGTTTTCATATAAAAAGATAGGCAATTCCCAGTTTCCCAAGCTGACAATTTTTTTCGTCAGGACATAGTTTACTGGCAGCATAAGAAAATAAACTATATTAATAGATGCTAAGCTAAAGAATCCTAAATTATGTGCTAAGTATACACATCTTTCCAAACATAACCTTCAAACATAAGCATATGACCTGACATTTCAGATAGATAAAATGTTCAACTTTTATACTACTAATTTCACATAAAAAATGAACCCATCTCATTCATTTGATAAACTCAGAGATAGAAATGTGGGGAGAAAAATGAAAATGCAACCAAAGCAGGATAAATTAAAGATGGGGAAATTTTCCAAAAGGTTAACATAAGAATGACTTCAATCTTATTATCCAAAGAGTAGTTAACCAGTATCCAACTATAATTTAGAAGGACGAAATAGTGTTATGAAACTACCTTATTGCAAAACACAAGAAGATTACCATACTTACAATTTTGACGTTCTCATATAAATATAATGTTCAGTTGTATCTTGTCTTGATCATCGGCTGATATAGTGACAGGATATCCTGAACTTCATATATCAGTCAAATTAGTATATGATGGTACGCAAGCAACATTGTCCTCACTCTGCAAAATAGTACAAAAGATAACACACATTGCCCTCACTCAGTGAGTTAAAAAAGCCACATTTTGTCGTTTCGGACTATATTGACATTGATTTAAATCGCTATATATAGTAGAGGCACCACACTCTGTTTCAAAACTATATTTGGCATTACTCATACTCTGCAACATGCAAGATTTGATCTCACCAATTAAATTAACAACAGCACTGAAGGCATTCTTAGCCCCATCTATGAATTTTATTAGCTTTTCAAAATGTTGCACTACTGCATAAAAGCACATGTGCTCTAACAAACTTGCCTTCTTGCAGCAGCACCCTCCTCCTTCCAGCCTCCAAATGCATCATTGGCGTACAAACGCACATATAGCTGAAATATTGATATACAAGAGCACACAGAAATGAACCAATTAATAGATTTTTGCATCATTTGGCGCAGCTAGCCTCCTCCTTCCAGCCTCCAAATGCATCATTGGCCCGGAGCGTGCTAGGGTTCGGGGACCCCACGCAATCGCTGCTGATGGGCTCACATGGTGCCAGCCTCGATGGAATGCGCCCCGAGTGGTGCGACACGGTGTCGGCGCCGGACGGCGGCGGCCCGAGCGGCCGCGCCAGCACCCATAAGCACATGACGTACCTGATCTCCTCGGTAGCGGCCAACTCGCCGCCCGCGCGTCCTCCTCGCTCAATTACTAAAGCATAAGACTGACTCCCAGTCTACCTGCACAAGAAAAAACAAATCTTATTTGCTTTAAAATACCAGCTTGCAGCTTGATGTCCTAGTCCCACCACAAAGGTCTGTGGTCTCGTACGTCTCTGCCCAAATCGAAATCCATCAGCTGGATCAAAACCCAAATATAAATCCAGATGTAGAAATCAAGGCCCTGTACAACCAAATCGAGATACAACTGAATGCATAAGAATACCTTCTCTTTCCAGTATCTAGTTGGCACACAACAATAACTCCCTCCAAACCACCTAATAGAAAAATTGCCATTGAGAAGTACAGGTCTTCCACGAACTGAGTTAATTTGACATACACACAAGGTTAATGAATCAGTAACACAAACCTAAGAACAAGTATGCTCCGTCACAAGAAAAAGTGTGGAACTTTCACATTGCTTGAATGTCATTGCCATGTCGTGTGCAAGTATCTGCATCATCATCACCCCTAAAACCATGTATTCCTTCACCCTCTTTCGATTTCAAATAATTTTTATGAACTTGTATGCACGTGATGGATCATTAAACAATCTAGAAAAACAAGAAAAGGGAGGAAACACATGACCTTGTATTTATTCAGCAAGTGAATTGGTGTCCATGACAGCTTTGATGGAATCTTCAGCATACCTGTTCAAACACCTGGTGCCATGCTCGAGTGGATATTCAACCACCCGCAGGCAACCATGCAAAAATTGCGGCATCACGACCAGGCAGCAGTGGCTGACGGAGGCACGACCGTTGGGACGCACGTGATGGCTGACGGCGGGTTAGTTATGAATTTGTTGTCAAATTTCATCTAGAAAAATAAAGGATATGAACCAACTGTGTTAATTTTTATCAAACAAGGAGTAGGTGGGAATGGCATCAGCGTGACATACCCGATGTAAGTTGAACTGAAGGAGATAAACATCAATCTGACCTATTCTATCATGAGGCAAACTTCCCGCAGAAAGCTCCTGCAACAAATTAAATAATAGATTCAGATAATATGTTGTTCAGTTCGCACCAGAACTATTCCTCATCTTGTGTTGCCACTTGCTTTTTCCCTTTGCAGTTGCATGGTCGACCTCTAAAATTCACCTTGTTCCTTTTTTTTTTTTTTGCAGAATAGCGATGGCTCTTTTCTGGGCATATGGGCATCAATGAGTGATTTTCAGCACAAGAATTTGCATTACTATTCAATTCTAAATAAACAACTGCAGGCAAGCAACTGAACCAATTCTAAATGGCATCCTTCACCGGAACTCCTCTTCACAGTGTAATATCATCGAGCACCTAGGTTGCATCCAAAGCAAAACATGATTAATTTAAACAGAGAGGAAGGTAGAGAGTGGATCTCACAGCCATAAAAGATCGTGGAGGACAGAGACATTGAGAAGGCCGCCGTGGAACCATCCTCGGCCATCGCAACCTTGGATCCAGCTATCCGAGGTGGGGTTGTGCACATGACGTAATGGGGGTGGGGGCACTTTGACGATTTGAGGAGCGTGCCGTGGCCTCATCCGCCGTAGCCATCGCGAGGCGGCGTCCTCAGGTCTGGCCGGCGGTGCGACCTCGGCGGCGTCGGCGAGATGTCGCGTCCTCCCCGGACCGCCATGCCGCATATGCCGCCGCGCCGCGTGCTGATTTGCCGGCCACTCCGCCCACGCATGCCTCCTGCTCCTTGGAGATGGATGGCGAGCGGCACCGCTCGGACGAACTTGTGGGGCGGCGGCGTGGAACCCAAGCCGCGGGATCTCGGAGGAGGCGACGGCCGCGGAAAGAAGATGGAGGCGGGATAACTGCTCGCGTCTGGTGGGTGAGATTCTGAGGGACATGGGTGAGATTATAGGCTTCCCACTCTTTTAGAAGATTTCAATTATAGTATAGATATGAAACTTTTTATCATAAAACTTACATCAATAGGTTTGTCTTAAAAGTGCCTCTAAGGTGATATTGACTTTTTAGCCACTAATTTTATATTATATTTAATATTCAAAATCTATTTTGTCGACTTTTAACATTTTTCGACGGAGGGAGTAGCACCAAATTTGAAGATAAGCATGAGCAGCACGAAGATGTGGCATAACTATATTTTCAGAGGAGGGATCCAAAATCAACAATCATAGCACTATATTTTTAGGGGGGTAAAACAGGGTTTCTTCACCTTTTTCTCTCTATTTAGTATAAAGATATGCAGCTCTCCTGCATGTTTGAGGGAAAAATAAAGATGGACAGGAAACAAAAAAGAGTTCCCAGACAGAAGTAATTAACTAATAATATATCTTGTGTCATACTTCGATAAAACATCTGTTCAGTCTTCGGTGCACCACAGGAAAATCTATTATTTATCAATATTAGCTTTTAAAAGATGAGAACCAAATGTTCCACTCGCTAAGGAAATGAAGCAGGCAAAAAAGAGTTGGTAAGGGACAATTGCAACAGACCTGCATATTTCTTCTTCTTGAACAACAAGAGACTTGATATCGCCAAGACGCTTACCAAAAACTGCAATTAACAGCACAGAATTAAGTCAGAACTAGATACGAAGTCCTGAATGTGCCAATAGTTGCTAAAGGAATAGAAAAGGCATAAGTTGATGGTTTGGTAGGGTTAAAATGAAGAAAAAACAAACAAGGAAATATGTGGATAGTGTAAGCAGTTGCCTGTTTTATCTATCGATTTCCATGAGGGAAAGGTACTGCCATTGAAACCTTTTTTGTGCTTCCTGGCAGTGGATGGTACAAAAAGTACAAATAATAAATAGAAACAAGTTTTCAAATGTAGTTTCCATGTCTTCTTTATGCAATCCATGAATTTCTTGTAGTTTATGCATTCCAAAAAAACATTAGATAACTGCAAACCACTAATGTTTGCAAAAAAGTCCTAATAAGATATCCTTAAATATATAATATCTGAGCGATGCCCCTCATTAAAGAAGCAGTCCACCAAGTGTCTGTTTGGTTGGGTGGATATGCTCCATCCTAGCCAAGTGAATCCATATAATCTGAGAAACAAGCATTTCCTGTTCGGTGATCGAAGTTTTAAATGCTAGAACCTTATATTACGGGATGGAGAATATTATTTAAGCACATGAAGAACCTACGGATCAGCTTACAACAAAGATTAGTAAACATCAAGTTCCATTCAACAAACAATTGTAGAAATGTTCCTTCCAATGACTACTTTTAGAAATAAACAAAACTTGATATTAGTTTGGAAGTAGGAACTGCCCATTGGAAATTAATTTTACATCATGATTAAATTTCAACTAAAGCATTGAGAAACATGAACATTTCTATTGAAGGTGGAATGTAGACGTATTAGAGCACTAACCATGTTGTGATCAATCCCTAGTCCATTAGCTACTGATCGAAAAATAAATAGATAATAAAAAAGTGCATCCAGGTCATTTACTAATACTTTATCAACACTCTCGTATGATCAGGAAAAAAAAGGAAAGGATTTCAAATTTTGCTGCATCATCTGCTTGTGTTCTTCATGCAGCACTCAGATCACCAAATTTTATATTTACATAAACATAAATATTTCTTTTAGTTTTCTTCATCCTATTATTCTTATGTTTTATTCATTTCAATATGTGGTTCCTTAGAAAGGACTACGAGAGAGATTTTGGAAAAACAGGAAAAGTGATTAAGTTACCATTGGGTTTGTTTTAGCAACTAGTGAACGCAGAGAAATACTCCATTTGCGCTATGTGTATCTGCGGCGGTTACACATGGAAACAAAACATCGTCCAAAGTCAATCTTTCACAAAATTGTAAAAGTAACCATGTGGTCTAATCTGCTATCCCATCCAGGGGCGGACCCAGCATAGGACATGGATGACTCACGTACACCCGAGAACTTTTTTTTGCATAAGAACGAAATCAGGAGGCATAATAATACTTGTATACACATAATTAGATCAGATCCGATTATAAATAGCCAAAACAGCTTAGGTTAAGCTTCGGGGTGCTCCGTTTCGCATGGCAGGGAATAGAAGGGGCGAGCATACCTGGTGGGTGCTCGTTGCCGGAGAAGGGCCCGACGAAGACCTGGAACCTGGCGTAGGGTAGCGGCGCCGGCGGGCGGCGGTAGCCGAGTCGTCGCGGAGAGGGAGCGAACGGGAAAGAAAGCACCCGAGGACACAGGGGTGAGGGGCATTCCTTTTTCTCAAACTTTTTTTTTTTTTTTGAAATTTCTTTATTTCTCTTTTGTTTCAGTTTTGATGTTGCCAATGACTTGTGGATCATTACCACTGAAAATTGCAGTGATATTTATTGGAACATCTTTTTATTACGAACCTCAACAAAGAATAGCGTGGACAAAAAATATGAACAGAGTATTTATGAGGCCTCGCATATTCGCTAGGCGACAAGGCGTGCTATGGGTGCTAGGTGTCAAGGTCGCCATGACCTTCGCACATATGGCATTTGCCTTACACGATTAGGCGTCTAGGTGTGAATGGTGTCAGGGCGGACACTACAAAAGTACGATGGGTGCCAGAAACAAATCCGTTGTGGGTGTTGAGTGCATAAATTTTAGTCAAAATCATCCGAGCCACAGTGGAAAAAAGGTGGGAATTGCGTTATATATGCTCTTGAGCGAAAAATCAACCACTCGAAAACATCTAGTGTAGATGCGCGTAACTTCATGAAGAGAGGGAAAGAGAAAGCGGTGGGTGAAGCTAGAGCTCTAGTGCGGATGCTCCACTAAGTTGTTGTCACCACCAGTCGGCAACACCTGTCTCCCTCCAAATAGTTATCTTTTCTAAACCCAATCACATGATAGCAACAAAAACTCTATTTATACATTTGCCTTCCTAACTTAGTTTGTTTCTCTTTCAAGTGAGAGTAGAGAGTAAAGTCATCATTGAATCGATTGTTCATCGGTCATCCAAGCTACCTGTCGGCAAGGCATAGATAAATCGCATATCGCTTTTATTGTAAATGATATAAAGCATGTATCTAGAATGTTTCAAGAGGTTAGTTTTCAGTTTGTGAGGAGAGAGCAAAATGAAATCGCTCATGAACTTTCGCAGAAACGCACGTCACATACTGCTGTGTGGCATGCGCAGGTTCCCCAGTGTGTGAAGTCGATGATTGCGAAAGATTGTAACATGTGTCATGAGTAATCAATAGAGCTCTCTCCTTTCTCGAAAAAAAAAAGTGAGAGTTTGCTACAGAGCCTCGCTCTCTATCTCAGTGTAGACCTAACATAGTTTAATAACACTTAGCAAAAGATTAGTCTACTAGTTGTCTCACTTACTAAAACAAAACATAGTGCTTTCAGCATCTCGCAAATGCAAGCCACATTTGTATTTGAATGGTGTATGACCAAGTGTATACTATATATATGGTCATATGTGACGAGTTGATGCATTTGTCTGCACCTTTTGCTAGTTAAACCAAAGTGATTCAATTATACAAGTTAATATATAAGGTGCTCATACGACACGGTGTGTATGCGTGTAACATCTGTGTCTGGGCTTTGTAGAAAAACTCATTATTATTAGAAATTCATGGAGATTAATATCACAATAAAAGTTGTCTTCTTAAACAAAACAATAAAATATTTGTGAAATGTGAATCCACTAATACATTGTAGTAAATATGCAAAGTTTTGAAGATTCGATTTTATTAAATCACAATATGGCTTATATATTTGAAAAGTAAGAGAGGCTACTAGCATAGAGGTACAGATTCGTGGTCAGAACACATGTGTGATACTTTTCAAGAAATTCCATAAAATGTCAAATTCCAAACCCTTTTGAAGATCATATTGACGATACAATTCTCTGACTCCGAATCAATTAAACGAATTTATTGCATTGTAGCTCTACAACAAAAATATATTTACTGAAGCTACTTTTTTTTTCGCGACCGGGCCTTCACCCGTTTTTCTATTTACTGAAGCTACTATACTCATGTCGACTCACTGCCTAATACAGCAAATCAGATGATGTACAACATTTTGGTTCCCTGATATACCCAGCGTTAAACTACATCCTTTTGAACAAGGGTCCCAGGGGACCTTCATTCTGGGACGCTTCGCCTTCGAATCTAAGCTTCTGATAAGTTAGTACAATGAATGATACAACACACAACATGACAGACTGAACAACAGAAGGGATAAACCATTTGATTGGGGAACATCTAACTGGGGAACTCAAACTCCTTCCATCTGTCTCGCAGATAAATGAGTATAGGTCCTATTGATATTCACAAAGCATGAATCACTGAATTGGGCTAGCAGCTTTCAACCAGAGCATGACTGGAAATGAACTCTTCAACCAATGGGCCTGCCATGAAGACCGTTCACACTTGAAAGACCTTGTACATCATGAGAGAATGCAAACTTGGGTGGAAGCACCATGAGAGGGTCATCTCCAGTCTTGTTCAGATAGGCCATGGCCAGGGCATACCCAAGCGCACGACCGACAGGTACAGACACTGCATTTCCAATCTGGCGGTATCTGCAACCAGGTTCATCACATTATAACTTAATCAACTTACTGAACAACTGAAAGAAAACAAAATGGGCAATGCTACGGTATTCCAGTTACCTACGTAATAGGACAAAGCAATTTGAGCCATCAATTTATTAGATTTTATAAATTATTTAATTAACAAAAACTAAGAAAATAAAAAAACTTCGCAAACCCCATAATCACCGAACACAGAAACAGGGGGCTCTCTTTTTCCATTTGTGCATGGCACATAGCAGCAACATGGGCAGCGGCTGGTGCGCGCGGTATGGAAGCAATCACATACAACGGGAATGGAAAGTTACATGCTAAATCAAATTAAGGTGGGAACAAAAGGTTGCATGCTAATCAAATTATTTTAGGTATGAAGCTGTCATGGCGGTAGGAATGAAAAGTTAGATGCTAATCAAATTATTTCATGTATATATCTGTCATGACAGTTTATGCTAATCAAATTATGTCATGTCCAAAGTTACAAAACTAAAAGATTTACAAAATACCTGTCTTTGATTGTTCCACAAAACCTGAAGCTGTCAGGAAAACCTTGCAAACGAGCGCTTTCACGAATAGTTAGCAGTCTGTCTTGTGCAGGATGTATTAAGGCCTGACAGTAATGTGTAAGGGTTATATTTTCAAATCATAATAAGCAACATAAAAAGAGGGGGAGGGCAGAGGGGAGGGGAGGGGGAGGGGGATGTTAGAGTTACAGCTCACCTGCATGCGAGCATTTGGACATGTCAGCACAGTTCCCACTACCTCGTCCCACCAGAGTCGACCATATGGTCTGCAACATATTACAAAAGGAACCACTAAAATATGAATGTGGAAACACATATAAATATATAATATAAATTGAAATCCATGAAACTAACCTTAACGATTTACCATTCTCGTAGGCTAGGACACAATCAATCACCTAATGTACAAGGGAAATTTATCAAAATTACATGTAAAGAAAAGTACAGTGCGTCTCAGGGGTGTTTTATCACAAGCATCTTACCAGAGGATTACCAGATGGCAATAGTATTCTCTCCTTAGTTGGATCTAATCTAGCTATGTTGTCAGGACCTACTATGACTCCTGGAAGGTCTCTAAAATTAGCTCCCTGAAAAAAAGACTGATGAGATTGTAGAAATTTCTCAACCCAGAGTTGAATTACGTTCATACATGCATATGCATCTTAGACAACCTTTTTCTTGGGAATCTGCAGTACTCTTAAGTAGTTATCATCATCCAGTGCCCTCGGTCGATGGTCATACAATTTTGACTTAGACAATTTTGTGACATGAGCTCTTGATCCGGGCACTGGAAAAAAATCGTAAAAACCCAAATTGACATATTAACAAAGAAAATTTTGGCAAAAGTTTGGTTTCCTTGCTATATGGTCACAGTAACAAGCACATAGAACTGAGGGAGCATATCTCGTGCATGTTGTTTCCGGTTTCTTTTTCAACTATATATATGCATTCATACTTTTATTTATTAAACAAATTCCTACCATTTATAATAAATAGGTTATCTTTAAAACAATTTAAGTAAATGCAAAATACCATTAGAAAAGCGTACAAGCTAATTTATTGTCCCTCAAAAATGGAAACCGTCATCTTAATATTACTCTAGTGTGCAAAATATATATTTCTAGCCATCAGAACCTATTATTCAATGAACCTATTATTCAATGACACCGAATAAAAGGAAAATCCAAGTCCTTTCCACACAAATGTAATCAACACACCAGAATTAAATGACCGAATATATCTTTGGAATTCCGTCTGAGGTCCCTTCACATATAGCATTTCTTCTCGTTTTTCTCCATTCTCCACCTACAAAAGATTTAAAGAACAGCTTCTGAATTAAAGGCCTGTTAAATTAAGTGAAACCTGCTTATACCTAACCTAAAGTCAGCAAATGTACCCTCACAAGTAAACTACCATTTCATGCTGGAACATAGTGTAGCCCCAGGCCCCAGTCCTACCTGATTGATTTATTTTTACTTTGGGTGATGTGGACAAGGCAAGGTAGAACATGACAGATAGGTCTGGAATCTTTAAGATTGTTACTTACTTCTGGAAGATCAGATAGAGCATCTTCAAGAACAATTGGTTTTTCTAGTTGCATTGGCATGCTGGCAGGCCATCCAACCAAATTACGCTACAAAAGAGATAATGATGGTATTGTTGCTTCACCCGACATACTAATTCTCAGTATTAGGGGAAAAGATTAGCATAAAGAAGTAGACTACAATAAACAGACCAAGTAGGAAATGAATATGAATTTTCAATAGAAATGGATGTCCAGAGCAGAAATAAGACAATCCTTAGATCGATCAAGTAAAGCAGGTCATATTTACCTCAAAAGCTAAGGGGCAACCATTCTTCACAATTGCCTCATGAGTAGGCAGTGGAAAAGGTGGTAACTTCTACAGGATAGAGGTATAGTGTATAGTTATAAGGGGAAAACAGAAGAAAGTAACTTCATAATACAGGGGAACTATTACTTGCCTCATTTGGATGACATCCCACCAAAAAGACACGCATTCGGAATTGTGGGAGGCCATAACATCCAGCAGCCATGATCCCTAGTTTTGCTTGATAATGCATAGCAACTAGCCGACTAATAGCATATCTTGCAAGTGTTGCATCAGCAAACTTCAGTATATCAAGGACATTTTCCATATATATGTATTTGGGCTTCAAAAATTGCATTACATCCATGAAGACAATAATCTGCTTATTTCTCTCACAGTTGAATGGTGCATCAAATTCTCTATTGCGGTTGTAGCCACTAATGCCTTGGCATGGTGGTCCTCCACATATGACATCCACATCACCCTGAATTCATTGAAGATATCAGAAGAAGAGTTGAGTAACTGTAGCAAGTCACAACAATGCCACAACGGTCACATTAACTAATCAGTATTAACAGAAAGACTATTTATGTAAGGAGCATTACTTCCATGTAGGAAGCAGCATCTTGGCAGCTTGATACATCAGCACAAGAAATATTATGTTTTACGACTGGAGCCCCCCCCCCCCCAACCCCAACCCCACCCACCCCTATGGCCCTAAATATTCTGTAGCCATGGTTCCCTCATAAGTGGGTGGTGGCACCAATGCGGCAGCAGGGGTCCTATGGTCGGATACGGTAGGGGCAACCAGGGAGAAGGTGATGCAGGTGGAGCTGGCAAGGAGAAAGATGTGCATTCATGGTACCATTAGTTCGCCTTGCATCTTCATTATTAATTTATTTTAATCTACTTTCAACATGTGTGGAGGCTACCACATATGATATTTTTTTGTTTGCATATACAAGTTTGTCACCATAAATAAATATACTATTTTTCATGACTCATGATTTTTGGTCAAAAAAATCACATAATGTTATCAATAGAATTATAGTATTATTTTGAGTAAATGACGATTTACTAATGCTATCAAAACATTAATATATGCAGGTGGCTGTCAAATGCCAAAAGTTCCACATAGATGAAGAAAACAAGATATTCCATCAAGCCTTTAAGAGAACCATGACAGCACTGAGTGGGACATGGTCACTAAGTACAATTCTGCATTATTGCAAAATTGCTCACCTTACTCCTGTTTTAATTCGTTAATCTCTATTTATGACAAATTGAGATAGAGTATATTTTAAATCTAGAGTCTGTTATGTCTTTTTTTTTCCTTCCTTTCTTTTTTTAAGCTTGGAGAGCATGTAGAGCTCAGTTAACAAGTTAACATCATATGCTCTTCTGAGTCATGCTAGCATATTGTTCATAGCATCAAGGCTGACTGGCTGAGAGTCATACTAAACTCAAGCATGAATAACACTTACAGGTAGTGGTAAGATCTTTTTCTTATGCCCTTCAATAACAAAATCCCTAATTGCATCTTTGCAGTTCCTGCAAAAGCAAAATTGTTCAAATCATGGTGAAATTGGTAGGTATTAAAACCTTTTATTCTTACTTTAACCCTTCCATCGGCTCCCATGTGTCATCATTAGGGCCATAACCTTTCCAGCGGACCTACACATATGATATTACAATTGTTTCAGTACAGATCAATACAATGATCAATGGAAAACCAATGATATGCACATGTAATCTGCCAATGATATGCAGATGTGTAATTTGGTAATCTGTAAACATACAGCCTGCACCGGAGTTGAGGCAATAGAGGCAAACAAATTATTGGATCAAATAACAAGGAAATTATTTATGTATTTAACAGCATTGAGTTATATCATTAACCTGTAAATAGTAGAACAAATTCCCATTTCCATGTTATGACTCTGACAAGTAATTAAGTTGGTACTCTAACTGCAAGACTATAAAGCAAGCAGACCATCACAAACCTTAAAGTACAAGCCACGCTTTCTGACACCATTTGGATCACCAAAGCAAATATCAACTAGCTTCCATACTTCGAATTCTTCAGTAGAAAATGTAGAACAATCTGGAGTTCCATTACTGGATTGTGTTGGAACATTGGAATGAGACTTGGCTTTACTGCAGTGCTTCTTATAGGTTTTGGATAGTTTTTCCCATTCCTTCAACAACTCAAGGAAATCGTCGGTGGTTTCGTTTCGGACCTATGCAATGAGTAGAGTGCATAGTGAGGCAGTAATGCCATTTGAAAATTATATTGGAATAACACAGCAGCAGATCCAACTAAACTAAGAGAAAGATAGGGGAGGAGGAGGTGAGGGCAGAAGAAGGGAGAGAGGAGTTGAGGAAGGAAGAAGCAACCCCCCTCACCACCCCACCCCCACCCCCAGTTTGCTGTTGGGTCCACCCCTGGAATAACATAAAGCACAAAGGTCAGTACCCGAGTTTCTGGATGATTTAGCCTGAAGCTTTCACATGCAACTTCATCACCATCAACAGCCCATCTCTACTAATGGTAAGGAAATCATTAAAAAAATAAATAAATTACTATACTAAGAAATAAAAAGCCATAGCACATCTAAGATGTTAGCATATAAGTACCGCTACAAGATTCACACCACCACCACGAGCCCCAAGACAAAGTCCAGTAGACATTCCCCCACAACCACAGTACAGATCTAACAGGGAAAGCTCCCTCATCTCTGGTGTGGGAGACTTCTGCTTTTCAGTGGAATCAATCCTTTTCACATTGTTGCTACTAGTGTAATGTGAATGTAACGTGTCATTTGGATCTCCTGCATTTTGTAAACCTTAAGTTAGGCTAATAGCTCATAATATTATCAAAATACATAACAGAGCAAAATCTATAACAATTACAAACTACAAGATTATGCACGTTAGAATTAAAGTATGATCAACATGACAGAAAAATAATAAGAGAAAGGCGCTCCAATATAAATTATAAATTATAAATTATAAATGTGAAGAGTAGATCTCAAATCTGAGTGATGATTGAGGTTCATGCGAAGAATTTGACATCACATGCGAACCACTATGTTTTAAGAGGACTCACCCATTTCCATGGTAGAAAATGTACTATAGTCCACAGAGTACTTCATGTCATAGTAATAGTGGAATGAAGGAATTGACCGAGACTTCTCATTTAGCTGTAGCAAAAATTGAAAATCTACTTTTCAAACAAAGAAGTATCATTAAACCAATACAAGAAAATGTATAATTAAAAGTTCCTACACTTGGAGAAACTGGCACAATGGTAACTTTAGAAACAATGCAGTCTAGTAAATTGTCATCCTTCAGGTCTGAGTAAAAGAGCCTCCATGGGTCATGAGACTGTGCTTGGTCTTCCATGACCTGAGATTGAATAAGAGGTCGAAAGCATGATTAAGTACCCTAACATAAATAGGATTATCAGATTTTAATTGTGCAAGCTGAAACATGAAGTTATGTTTCATTAATTCAGGCTTCCTTATAAGATCTCATGTTTCTTTAGGCATACATAATTCTACAACAAAAGGTTAGGAGAACCAAACTCACCGTGTCTTCAGCTCTGAAAAACCACTGGACAGTGAAGTAATATTCATCAGCAGTTGTTTCGAAAAACTCTAATAACCTGCCTATATAATGTGGTTTTCCTTCTAGACCCTGCAAATATTAACCATACTAAAGTTATGAAACAGTAAATCATGTGATATCAAGGTAAACGTTGTTTTATACTACAC
Organism: Themeda triandra; assembly: GCA_018135685.1. NCBI lineage: Eukaryota > Viridiplantae > Streptophyta > Magnoliopsida > Poales > Poaceae > Themeda > Themeda triandra. The sequence goes on from JAENPR010000228.1 coordinate 663,574, forward strand.
AACACAATAATCATGCAAGCTACAGTTTGCAATCAAGCAACAGATATAGATAAACATACATGCTCCTTCCAACCCTAAATAAGTGTCACTATGGTATTCATGCCGGTCAAACTTTCTTAAGTTTGACTAGGTTTGTAGAAAACATTAACAACATTTGTATCTTCAAATAAGTTTATTATGAAAATAGATTCATTGATCTATCTAACGATACTAATTATGCACTACAAAAGAAATAATATTTCCTTGCATATATTTGGTCAAAATAGAAATAGTTTGACTCCTTGGGAAGTGAGAACGACACTTATTGAGGGCAAGAGGGAGTACACATGAACATGATAGCCAACATACACAAATCCACATACGGGCAACATGAGGTTGATCAATAATTTATTTTCTGATAACTTGTGAGGACTATTAATTAGTTGAGAAGTCCTCAAATGAAGACAAAGTAGGCCAGAGGTAAGAAGAAAGCTGGACATAAAAAAAAATCTTAACTCACCTTAATGAATGCGCAATCCCCAATACATAAAGTTGAACCACATATACTAGCTTCCAGATAATGGCATTTGACATCCAAGACAGCCTTGCCAGCACTATAAACGTAGAACATTTGTCATGACTCAAGAGTAACTTCAATTGTTCAACAGATGTACACGCTAAGCTTTAAAAGTGCATTTTTTTGCTCACTTGGAAACTGTTTGGGTATTGCTCCTCTTATCCTTCAAACAAAGAAGCCACAAGTGAAATAGGTTACTTCAATGATGCCAATTCTTACGAGTTCAGCATAGTACAAATCATATAAGGTCGTAATATTTGCAAAATTAAAGATATAAGTTTCATATGAGGACCTGCTACTCGATGTCACCAGACGCCCTAAGTACACATATGCGCATGTAAACTAATTGCAAGGCAACATTATGGCACATAAAGAAGAAATCATTAGTTTCTTTTTCTGTTTTCCTGTCACATGCAAATTGACTATCGAGCATTCCTCGATTCTAAAATAGCATTGTGGTGCATAGAGATAAATATTTGTTTTGAACTTAACTAGAGATAAATATTTGTTTCTTACTTTTACAACAAGCAATTTTATGACAATTATTTAGCAAGTCTCTGTTTTCCTGTTAGACTTAAATTCAATCCAGGTCATTCTTCTGTTAAATTTATCATCTATTCAACCTCATGAGAAGTGCCTAGAATAGAATGAATTTAACACTATTTATCTGTCCATATAGTCATTTTAAATCGCTGTTAGTTTTTTTGGAAACCTTATCCAGACATATCAGTAATCTCTAAGTCCCCATCTGCAAAAACAGTAAAGCCTCAAACCCTGCAATTATGTTATTTTCTTAAGGTTGAAGTTGAAACTTCTCTTTGACTCCAATTCTGACTTCCAATTTATATATGTTACAAAATATCTTGACTGTCGTCTACAGAAATGCAATTATAAGGTATTCTGGAGCACATAGATAGATTAATGCTCTCCACATCTATAGACATATAGTTATTAAAATAAAGTAGCAGATATTTTAAGGCGTTAACACATTTCTTTAGTACAATAAACTTTCAGGCTGGGTTGGTTAGGTGACCTGTTTTGGTACAGTAAATCATAAGGCAACTTATGCGAAAGGGCCTCTATGTGAGTTGGTTAGGTGCCCTGAGTACCCCATGGGAGCAAATTTTCAGGCTAGGGTTAAAAAAATTCCCCTCGTGTCCCACGCCAAAGCACAGGTCTAAAGCCCGGACCCAGGTGTGGTTGCTCTCACATGAGCTATGGTGCAGCTGTGTATGGGTGGGGCAGAGGTTAGGGGGTTTTCTCGACTGCCCCTGCAGGTTGAGTTTCTTTTGTGTGATAAAAAGATGAATGTTGTTTTGGTAAACAGTTACTTCTCCTCTCCCTAGATGGCAAAAATATTAGATAGACTTTCAAAGAGCCATTTCTCCATTATTAATCTGTAATACTTCATATCTCATTCTCATATTTTAAATAAACTATATAATGATGCATTCATGAAGAGAGCAGTAACATTTAAACCGCATGCCTACCTTCTTCGAAAGGCAATGATTGCTACGGTAGCGGTGAGGCCATCTCTTCCGAGCCTCCTCATCAGGCAGTGCATTGCCTACAAAGAAATAGGAACCATCCATGCTATCCACCATTTCAGAATCAGTACAGTGAGTATCCAATGGTTTATTCTCTAGAGCTGAAGTTGGTTTATTCTCCGGAGCTGAGGTCACTGTGACCATTGGTAATTCACAGATTGAGCTGCTACTGTTCTCTGCACTCTTCAAACTCAATGAACATTTCCCTAAGGATATCCTGGGCTGCTTTGCCTTTGGAGGTTGAGGTGATGCTGCCTCTACCTCTAGGGGCGTCCCATGGACCGTTTTATTAGCACTCATTAATCCAGAGTGGTGTAACACAGCATCCACTCTCTCCAAATTGGGCAAGCACTTGTCAGACGCAAGCTTATGCTTCCTAGCAGGTATACGAGAACTGGCTTTATGCACAGCAGGCACACAATTCATCACTGGTGAAACATCTGATACCCTGTTGGAATTCACCACCGCCTTTGAGGATGATCTAGTCATCCTTGGAGAAGACGACACTACTTTATTCTTCAAGGATCTCTTACTCACCACTGGTAAAGCCACCACAACATCGGTAGAGGAGCTGTGTATGGCAACACTCTCTGGTGATCCTTGCGGCTTGACCCCATCGGGCAAGTGAACTGGTTTTCCTGAAGCAACAGTGGTCTCCTCAAATAACCTAGCAGATACAGGTTGTTGGCTCCCTTCACTAACACTACTCTGCTGAGAAACCGCTAGGCGGAGCTTGGAACCTCTAGATGATCCTATCTCCTGTTCCAAAGATGCGGCATTTGCTTTGGTCTGGATTGACACTACTTTATTCTTCAAGGACCTTTTATTACTCACAACTGGTAAAGCCACCACAACATCGAAAGAGGAGCTGTCTATGGCAACAATCTCTGGTGATCCTTGTGGCTTGACCCCATCGGACAAGTGAACTGGTTTTCCTGAAGCAACGGTGGTCTCCTCAAATAACCTAGGAGATACAAGTTGATGGCTCCCTTCACTAATGCTACCCTGCCGAGAAACCGCTAGGCGGGGCTTGGAAGCTCTAGATGATTCTATTCCCCAATCCAAAGCTGTGGCATTTGCTTTGCTCTTGCCTGACACCATCCTGGGAGATCTTCTGAGCGGCGTGCCATCTCCAGTAGCTATATCTGACATACACATACTGCAGTTAGCAGCATTGTCCCCAGGGCATTCCGTCGCAGCCATATCAATAACTGGCATGGATCCTGAGGAGACTTTCAGCAAGGAGGACCAATCGTTTGGACCGACTTCCGGCCCCAAATCAGGACGATCTGAACAAGGCAGAACCAGTGGCGACGGCACTGAGTTGAGGGTGCACTCACGAGCTCCCTCTTGTAGTTTGACTTCCGAAGAAGCCACCGCTAGCGGCAGCGCAGGCTCCCAGCCGGGGATCACCACAGGCGCACGCTCCTCCAAAGCCACCGGAATCGGGGAGCAGGACGGCGACGGCACCGGTGAAGAGGAATCGGGGCCGGAAGGAATCGGCACGACCTCTTCCACCACGGCTCCCTGGGAGGTTACCGTGGTGGTGCTACCGGATGCGGCGATCGGGAACTCGGAGAACCCGGCTGCCGGCGCGGGGTGCAGCAGCGTCGTCGTCGTGGCGCACGCGGCCGGGCCCGGGCCCTCGCCGGCGACGACCCCGGTGGACCGCCAGGGCGCGCCGTCCCAGGGCCCCTCCGCGTGGTCCACGTCGGCCTCGGCGAACTCCGCGCCGACGCCGAAGTCCCGCGGCGGCGACCACATGGGCTCCAGCTCCGCCGGGTCGCCGAAGAGGAGCGACCACAGCGACTCCAGCCCGTCGCTGAAACCCCCCGCGTCGTTGCCGTCGGCCAAGCCGTCGCCGCCCGCCGGAGAGCCCGCGGCGGCGGCGGGGCCTGTCGCCGGCGGCGAGGAGGGTGAGGTGGGGTCGGGGGCCCGGGGCGGGGGCTCGGGCTCCATTGAGGAAGTGGGGAGTCGAGTGGAGGACGGATGGAGATGGAGCAACCCCCGAGGAAGGAAGTTTGGTGAAAGTCAATGGATGCGGCCAGTCGGCTGATGCAACTTTTTGCTGTTTTCAGGCACGCACGGCTGACGCGTGAGACGTTCTCCAGCTCTCGGCTTCCATATTCGGTTGCGTGCCTACCCCACAGTCCAGTGTCCAGTCGATCCATTTTCAGCATAGGGGGATCCACAAATCTTTCTAGCTCCTACTCCCTTTGTCCCGTTAGCTCATGCTCCTACTCTCTCTGTCCCGTTGAGAATATCATTCTAGGAAATAAGTCATGTCCCAAAGAAAATATCGTTGTAGACTATCACTGGTTATTCCCTAGCCCGTGCCAGCTATCCCCTGGCCTTTGCTCCCTACTGCAGGAAAGCCTCATTGGCATTAATCACTCGTATATGTATCCTTATCCAGCGTGTCATCCACAAAATTCGGTCTATTTCATCCCTGTTCCCCTAGCGCCTGCTCCCTACTGCTCCTCTCCTTGGCCTTTGTGTCCATTGCTAAAACGACTGATTTCGTGTATAAACTACGTACACTGAATAACATATCTGCTACTGAAACAAAGAGTGGCTAGTGTGTCGTGTAAGAGACGCCTTGTGCAACCGCCGCCCCTCGCCCTCTAGCTTCCGCCGTCGCTCACCGACGCCGGCCCCCGCCTCCCCCGGAGTTCTCGCCGGCGGGTGGGCAGGAGGGCCGGTTCCCGCTCCTCCTTCCCCGTTTTCCCCTCTTCCACCCCCTTGTAAGATTCCTACCCATATGTACTACTATCGGGAACTCGGCGCCGACGCTGTCGTTGCCTTCATCGTCTTCATCTTCGCTGCCGGCGTCAGCACTTCCCAGGTCAGAATAAAAGCTCCTCCGTTCGCATCCGCATCCGCTTCCACCTGCGCAGTCTCTCCTCCCTCTCCCTCCGCTTCCCCTCCGCCAGATCTGCGCAGCTCAGCCCTGTCACCACCTTCATTCGCCTCGCCTCCGCCACCGCATCCGCCTCCACCTCTACAGAACAGTCGTTTCTCCACGCATCAGGCCCCCGACGCCGTCATCGGATCCGGTTGACCTACCCTTCAAGCAAGCAACTACTTCGCCGATGCCGTCTCGACGACGCCGCCTTCTCCTGGGCTTCGACCTCGAGCGCATCTTCTTCGACCGACGACATCATCAAATGGATCTTTCGGTCGTCGGCGTGCTCTTCCTCTTCGGCTCGGTTGGCCCGCCTTCAACCGTTGCGCAGCGCGGTCCCCTCTGGCGAGCTTGTCTTCGCCGTCGTCGCTGTAGTTGTAGTTCATCCTTATCCGGTCTCTGGACCTTGTTGCAATTCAGTCTTCTTCGATGGACCTGTGTGTAAACTGGCTATTCTTTTAATATATGCTTTTTGAAAAAAAAGGGAGTACGTCTCTACCGTATAACCTCAGAGGCAAATTTAAATATACACAAGAAAGTATCTTAAATTGGTACTCCCTTCACCCCGATAAAATATCGCCTTACGAATCGACGTGCGTATCAAGACTACAGATAAAGGGTCATAATGCCCCTAGGCCCTAGCAGAATATTCTTCTCTCTCTTGCACTTCTTGGTTACACGTGTAGATGAGCACGGTGAAGGAATAGGCATGCAGCCTATGATGCACAGCGATAGTTAGGGGACCACACCTAAAACGATATATTTTTCGAGACAATGTTATGATGACACTTTTATCCGGATAGAGGGAATAAACTCTCCATGCAATTTAGGACTGAGGGGGAGTTCGACGGATAGAAAGATGGAGCGGTTCCTTCGGCATCTAGCGATTGGATCAGATAAGTGTTGGTTTGATGAATTTATGGCGTAGTACATTGCAGGGGCATTAGTGGAGAGATTATGGTTCAGGGAAGTGGAAGGGATACTAGGGAGGAGAGGGAGAGGCGCGGGAGTTCCTTCAAGGAAGGACGACAAGAGTATCTACGTTTGAAGATAATGGCAGATCGACGTGGCACACTAGAGCTCATGAATTCCCTGTAGTGGGTTCCTTCTATTTACGTATAGAAGATGTCAACTATTAACGCATTATGAAGGGAGATTACATGCAATAATTCGTCTGTATCATACCTTCCGTCCACCCATTAATGTTATCAGTTACTCTATAAGGGGCCTAGCACAAGGAGGCACGTGGCAGCCTTAAGCAGTGGCCCGGAGACGGCGGCAGCGGTAGCAGGCGGTGGCGTGGTGGCGTGGAGATCGAGAGAGCAGATGGGAATTACCCCTTGTACCATTGATTCAATCTGATTAGAACCCTAAAGTATTTATAGCTTATTCGACCTAGCTTGAACTCTAAGTAATTCTAGAGAATTCTTGTGGATATTCCCTTTCTTATTTTACATCTCTTAATTATAGAAAATACTTTATTGATGGAGATAGACACGGAAGAGCTGGAGGCGGCGCCTGGCGCGCTGCACGCGCGTGGGAGGCCGGCGCTCCTCTTCCCTTGGTGCGTGCGGCACTCTAGCCACGGTCCATGTCGTCAGCGTCCTCCTCTTGAGCCTGAATTGACCCAATTTCTTTGCCAAATAGCTGGACCTCATTGCACTTGTTACATACTCCTTTTGTTTTTAAAATATTATTGTATCCTAAACCAAATATTTCTATATTTGATCATTATATTTTAAAAAAAGTAAGTCCATATAATTTGATAACACGTGGACTATGTGTTATAAAAGTATACAATCCAAAATAGTATAAATTTTATGTTGTTAACCAATATAGTTTTTTTTAAAAATAATTGGTGATGAAAGATCGAAATATTTGACTTTGTACTGAGTAGTTGCTACCATTGATTAGTATAAGGCTATTAGGGAACCTAACTGTTGAGCCTCGTCTCTATTTTTTCATGTAACAGTTGTTTCTCTTTTTATTCTTCTGATACCGACTTCATTCCATTCTTTGGGTACGCCTAGAAGAAAATTTCTTCAATACCATCAGAACATATATTTTTTCTTATATGTCATCAAAAATTAGAGTATGACTTCTTTGTCAACCTCCCTCGTGCTTAGTGTCTGCGATTGTCGATCGCCAGCCTAATGTTGCCTCGCCACATGTGAGTATCATGCATGTTGTGCTACTCGTGGTCGTAGTACTAGCTCCACTCCTAGAGATTTGTTTTCTATTGTTGCTGCCTCACGGTTAGTGTTGCTTTCTTGATGTCTAGGCTTCTTGACTTAGAGGGTTACTTTCATGTGACATGATATTGTCATTTTACTCAATAAGGTCCTCTTTGTAATTCTCATCTTTCTTCATGATGTTTCTCTTGTATCTTAGTTGTTCATGAATCTTTTTGGTAGGCTAAGCCAATCAAAATTGTTTTATTGGGTTTGATGACTCATCTTGTTTTATTCAGGATCATCGTAGTGGTACTGTGATTAGCATCACCTTGTGTGCATCGTGCGCAACGTTCATAGCATGTGTGTCATCTGTTGCATCGTCATCTTCTCCAAGAAGCATGATCAACTTAATGTGGGTCAATTTGTCCATGTTAATAAATAGAGGTTGTTTTGGTCGTACAACAACGGTCGAGTCCAACTTTCATTGTATGGGGTAGAAGTTTGAAAAGAAAATACAACTTCCATATTTATCTAGTGTTTCTTACTAGACTTTTTTTTATCTTATTCATTCAGATGTATGGGGTCTTGCACTTTTTACAAAGGGTGGTCTCAAATATTATGTCACCTTTTATGATCATTCATGTTGTACCTAGATTTATTTTACGAAACATCACTCTCAATTGTCTTCTATTTATCAATCTTTTGAATGCATGGTTCAGACTCGGTTTTCTACTCCTAAGTTTTTGTTGACTTTGGTGGTCATAATTTATCTAATATATTTCACTAGTCCTGATCTTTGGTCCTCCACCTCCACTTCCACCATCTAGACCCCCCATTACACATGCCTACGCATGTCTAACTCAAAGTTGTAAAAAAAACTCAAAGATCCTAAATATAATTTCATCTAGTTCTATCACCTCGGCTAGTCCTCAAGCTCCCATCGTTTATGCTTCTAATAATGTTGATGAGTCACGTGTTATTTCCTATGAGTTACATGTTTCTCCACGGTATAATCTGCACGATCACACTAATATTGGGCATACTAACAAGTAATCCTTCCATGTTTCTAAAAAATATCGTTTTTGGTTTGTCTTAAGTCAAATATTTTAAACTTTGACTATAAATAAATTCTTTTGGATTGAGTTTCAAAATATGAAAATGATGTAAGTAGATTCATCTCGACACCTAGTTAGTTTTATAAAAGTATATATTGATTATATTTTATAAACATTTTATAGCAAAAAAGTAGTAGTCAAAGTTGTTTTTGAGACCATGACAATGTCCAAAACGACTTCCTTTGAGAAGATGGAGGGAGTATCATTTTGCACCGTGGTTTGAATAGATCTTTAATTGTAGATGACTACTTTGTCGATATTTTACCACTGACGGTTCGTCACGGGGGTACCTGGGACGATGATTTGTTCGGAGGGGTATCGGCATATGCAGGAACTTGATGGTGAACGTAGGGAGACAACGATTAATACTAGTTCGTCACGCCGGAAAATCACAGTGCCCTACGTCCAGTTGGGGAAAATATATTGTGCTATGCACTTCTTGTTCTCTTGTGCTCTTCTAATTTATTCTCTAATCTCTTCTATCTTCTCTATCTTATCTGAGGTTGTCTTTGGTCTATTGGTGTGTCTTGTGGTGAGGTGCCGATCTAGGGAGGCCCGCCCTCTTTATATAGTCTAGGAGGCAGGGTTCCTAGTTAGTTGCAAAGTGAGTAGTCCTGGTAGGATTACATGTAACTGGTCCTAGTAGGAATACACGTAGGGAAACCTAGTTGGACTAGGTCTTCTTCTCTCTTCTATGTGGGGAGCGCTATAGATCCCGCATCGACATATACTTCATCTTAGACCATCCCTCATATGCATGTCAAGAATACCTTTTCTTCATGGTGTTTTGAACAAAAAAAAATTATATGCAACCACCTTTGGGTGTAGATGCTCCCTCTAAATTTGTTTGTCATCTTCGTGCTGATTTATATGGTCTTAATAAATAGGCTCATTGTGCTTGGTTTGAGTGTTTTGTTTTTGTGATACGAGTTGCTATGTTTCACCTATCTCTCATGATCATGCTCTATTTATTACTCCTTACAAGAGGTTGTACTTTGCTTCTCTTACATGTTGATGACATGTTGATTATCGGAGATTAATTATGCCAAACACATTTCTCATGAGAAGTGTTTGGCAAGCTATATCAAATGTCTGATTTAAGTCCACTCGGCCTTTTACCTTACAGACTGAGGTTTTCCATTTTACCAAGGGATACATCCAAGACCTTATTGCTGCTTGTTCAGACATTACTGATCATCCCACCACTGTTGTAATGTTTGTGGATGTGCTTGTAGCTTTGTGCTAGTGATGGTATACCTCTTGAGGATCCTTCTCAATATTGTGCTAGTGATGGTACTAGACCCAATATTGCTCATGCAATTTAAGTCAGTCTGTGGGTGCTTTGTGCTCCTACTTTTGTTCATTTTGGCCATTTACTTCATATGTTGACATTATTTCAGCATATGTTCTATACTTATGATAGTTTGTTTCAAGTCATGCTTACTCATGCTCTACTTGGGCAAATGATCTCATGGATCTCCGCTCCATCGTAGGCTATTGCATTCTTCTTGGTTCTTCTTTTGTCACATGGAAGTCCAAGAAACAAGCAATTGTATCTTGTTCTATTACGGAGACAAAACTTTGAGCACTTGCTACTACCACTGTAGAGATTGTATGGCTTTGATAGTTGTTAGCTGATTTTGGTATTTCTTGTGATTACTCCACGCCTCATCTATGTCATAATACTAGATCACCAATGATCCTATGAAATGAGAACTTTAGCATATTGGTGTTGAAGCCTCTTTACTCACTGTCATTGTCATGATTAAACGAGTGTGTTCTCTAAAAACTATAAGTGGCATATTTTTCCACTAAAAGCACAAACCTATGTGTTGAACTGTATTCTCTATTCCTTTGGGCTAACCCTAGAAGGTTGCCATATAGTGTAGCATACATGGGCCTCATGGGCCTAGCCTCATGGGCCTAATACATGTATATACTCCAACACTCCCCCGCAGTCTGAACTACCGGCGCGGCGGAGTTCTAGACCGGCGCAACGGAGTTCTAGACTGGACATCTAAAAGAAAGAGCACACACACATGCCCCCCACAGCCACAACTAGCCACTGATGATGTTGAGGCTGGAGCGGAAGTCGGTGAAGGTCAACGACGGGAGGCCCTTGGTGAAGATGTCGGCGGACTGGGAGGTGGTCGGTACATGGAGGACCCGCACCTCGCCGATGGCCACCCGATCACGGACGAAGTGAAGGTCAATCTCCACATGCTTCGTGCGCTGGTGCCGGACGGGGTTGGTGGAGAGGTAGACCGCGCCGACGTTGTCGCGATGAGACGAGCGTGGCCGGCGAAGGGGCTATGGAGCTCGGCCCGGGGAGGCTGCCGGAGCCGGAAGCCTCGGCCACACCATTGGCGACGGCGCGGTACTCGGACTCGGACCTTGGAGCGGGAGGCCACGCGGCGCTTGGAGGACCAGGACACTAGGTTGCCTCCGAGGAAGACGGCATAGCCGAGAGGTGGACCGTCGAGTGTCCGGGACAGCCGGCCCGGTCGGCGTCGGTGTAGACAACCGGCTACGTAGAGGAAGACCGTCGGTGCGGGAGCGAGGCCATGATCGCGGTGCCTCGGAGGTACCTGAGGAGACGCTTGAGAGCAGTGAGATGAGGCTCCCGAGGATCATGCATATGAAGGCACAACTGCTGAACTGCATAGGTGATGTCAGGCCGAGTGAAGGTGAGGTACTGAAGAGCACCAGCAAGACTGCGGTATGCCGTAGGATCAGTCACTGGGGTGCGGTATGCCGTAGGATCAGTCACTGGGGGGGCCCTCTGCCTCGGACAGCTTGCTCTGAGTGTCAACTGGAGTGGTGCAGGGCTTGCAATCTGTCATCCCAGCCCGCTCAAGTATGTCCAGAGTGTACTGACGCTGGTGAAGAAGAAGCCCAGCTGGATGAGGCTTAACAGTGACTCCAAGAAAGTGGTGAAGCACACCCAAATCCTTCATCGCAAACTCCCGCCGAAGGGAGGTGATGATCCGGCGAAGAAGTGACTCACCGGAGGCCGTCGGGACTATGTCATCCACATAGAGTAGCGAGATATGCGGTCTCGGCCCCATGGTGATAGATGTACGGGGACGTGTCGACTTGGCCTCCACAAAACCAAGTGTCGGGAGAAGCGGCAAACCCTGTGGTTCCATGCCCGGGGAGCCCGCTTGAGGCCATAGAGAGACTTGTTGAGCCGGCGAGACCATCTCGTAGTGGAGGAGTCCACAAACCCAGTGGGCCGACGATGAGGCTGTCTCAGTGAGAAGACCATGCAGAAAAGCATTCTTCACATCCAGCTGGTGCACGGGCCAAGAGCGGGTGAGAGCCAGTGAGAGCACGGTGCGGACAGTAGCAGGCTTCACCACTGGACTGAAGGTCTCATCATAGTCAACCCCAAGGCGCTGAGTGAAACCCCGGAGTACCCACCGAGCCTTGTACCTCTCAAGTGTACCATCAGCCCGGCGCTTGTGGGTCCAGATCCACTTGCCGGTGACGACGTTGGCACCTCGCGGACGGGGCACCAGATCCCAGGTCTGGTTGGCGAGGAGGGCCGCATACTCCTCTTCCATCGCACGGCGCCAGTGAGGGTCCGCCAAGGCCTCGCGGACGGAAGAGGGTACCGGAGAGATCCCCGTCTCGCAGGCAGTGGCGGAGAGGGCCTGCGGACGGGACGCCTGCCTCGTCACCATAGGGTGAGTGTGACGAGGGTCCCGGTGAAGCAGCGGCGGGTGGTAGACCGGTGTGGTGACACGGGCACCCGTCGGTCGAGGCGGCGGCGATGGTGTCCCCGGCGGAGAGGAGGACACCACCGGCGGTGCAGGTGACCCTGGCGAAGAAGAGGTCACCGGCGGAGGCGGCGGTGGTGGTGGCTCAGGCCGGGCACGACGGTGGTAGACGTGCACCGGCTGGGCGAAGCGAGCCGGTGGCTCCTGAGGTGGCGCACGTGGCGCCGAGGCGGCTCGTGGCGGTGGCTCCGGCCCACCCCCACTCGGCCCCTCCATGGTCGAGTAGGGAGCGTGGTCGGGAGAGACACTAGCCGCCGGTGAGTGGGGCACGACTACGGCGAGGAGTACGGTCCGGAGTACTGCGGGGAGACAAGCTGGAAAGGTGGCTCGACCACCGCGTCGTGGGAAACACGAGAAAAGGTCAAGCTCTGTGGAGTGGAAGTGGTAGGAGGAGGGGTGGAGAAGGGAAAACCGACTCATCGAACACCACATGGCGAGAGATGAGAACCCGACGAGAGGTGAGATCATAGCACCGGTACCCCTTGTGATGCGGGGAGTACCCAAGGAAGACACACAAGGTGGACCGAGGAGCCGGCTTGTGGGGAGCGGTGGCGGTGGTGTTCGGGTAGCACGCACACCCGAAGACCCTAAGGTGATCGTCCGAGGAGGGTGCGAAGAGAGCGTGGTGTGGTGTAGGAGCTGGACAGCGGCGGAAGGTAGGCGGTTGAGGAGGTATGTGGTGGTGTGCGGGCACTCGGCCCGAGCGGCGGGAAGTGAGGCCTGGAGAAGAAGCGTGCGCATGGTGTCGTTGATAGTGCGAATCATGCGCTCAGCCTTGCCGTTCTGAGAGGAGGTGTACGGGCAAGACATGTGCAACTGGACACCGTGAGAGAGGAAGAACGCACGCGAGGTGGAGTTATCAAACTCACGACCATTGTCACACTGGACGGCCTTGATGGTGAGGCCGAACTGTGTGGACACCCAAGCGAAGAAGTGGTGAATCGCAGGGAAAGCATCAGACTTCGCACGCAAGGGAAAGGTCCACAAGTAATGAGAAAAATCATCAACCACCACAAGATAGTATTTATAGCCAGAAATACTGAGTACAGGCGATGTCCACAAGTCGCAGTGTACAAGATCAAAATGTTGAGCCGCATGAGAAGAGGAACTAGAAAAAGGAAGACGAACATGGCGGCCCAACTGGCACGCATGACACAACTGCTCATCATGAACTCGAGTACAACGAATGTCTGAGTTATGACTAAGCTGCATCAGGGCGTCACGTCCAGGATGTCCGAGACGCCGGTGCCAAGTAGAAGAAGTAGTGGTGGCGAGGGCAGCTGACGAAGATGGCGAAGAAGCCGGAAAGCGGAGATTGTAAAGGGGCCCCGAGCTGTCACATCGGAGTAGAGGACGCCGGGTAGCCAAATCCTTCACAGTAAGACCAGAAGAGTCAAACTCCACAGAACAAGAGTTGTCAGCTGTAAAACGACGAATAGAAAGAAGATTGTGGACCATCGTGGGTGCAACAAGAACATCAGGAAGGCAAAAAGAGCCATGGGCACCGGCGGCACCCACAGACGTGACAGGAAGACACGAGCCATTGGCGACCATGATAGACGAGGGGTGTGAGGAAGAAGGAGGAGAGGAGGATGAAAGTATACCGGAGTCCGGGGTGGTGTGGTAGGTGGCACCCGAGTCGGCGATCCACTCCGGGCCGACAGGAGGTGTCAAGCCCAAGGTGGAGAAGGAGCGCGCCAGAGCCTCCTGGCTCCAGCCAGCCGGCCCCGGCGAGGCGCCGGAAGGTGTGCCCCACGGGGTCGCCGGGTGGAACGCCGGTGGAGAGAACGCCGGAGTAGCACCCGCGAACATGGCGGCCGGTGGACGAGGCTCGCCACCAGGGGACTGGAAGGGCCACATGGCGATGCGCCCGGACCAGGGGTTGTTGTAGGAGGGCCGGCGGCATGTATGGGACGTGGCGGGCGTGGAGCGCCACGGCCGCCCCCACCACCACCCCCGCCCTGCCCTTCTTCTTCTTGCCACCCCCACCATTGCCGGCCCCGGCACCTCGCCGCGGCCCCTCCACCCCCGCCTGGCCCGGTGGGAAGAGGGGCCAAAGGCAGCGTGTACGGGGCAGGTGGACGGGGCGGTGGAGTGGTGGCGAGAGCCGTGGAGGAGGCCGAAGAACCTGCAGTAGTGGGGAGAGACCCGGCGGAGCTGGATCCGCCCAGGCCCCCCAGAGTGATCTCCTCCATGAGGAGGTCGTCGCGAACCTGCAGGTAGGTAGGGAACGGCTTTTGTCGAACGATCAGGGACCGGAGGCTGGCGTAGCGGTCACTGACCCCGCGGAGGATCTGGAGGACGAGGGCGCGGTCCCCCACGGGCCAGCCGAGGTCGCCGAGGGAGTCCGCCATCGCCTTCATCTTGCGGCAGTACTCCCCAACCGCAAGGTCTCCCTGCTCGAAGGTGCGGAAGCGCACGTCGAGCTGCAGGGCCCGGGCCTCAGCATTGCCCTGAAACTGGCCCTCAAGTGCCAGCCAGGCGTGGCGAGCAGAGGGGGTGTTGCGGAGCATGTCCTGGAGCTCGGAGTTGACAGTGTTGAGGATCCAGGAGAGGACGATGCTGTCAAGGCGGAGCCACGACGAAGTCTGGGTCCCGGCCGGTGGCTCGGCGAGGACGTGGTCGTCCAAGGCGTAGCGGCGGAGGACGAGGACCATCTGGTCCCTCCAGCGGGCGTAGGAGGTCGACGCAGGGTCGAGGATGACCCGGATGAGTAGCCCGATGTTCTGGACCCCCCCAGCCTGGTAGTGGAGCTGCTGGACGAGGGGGTCGGCCGGGTCGTGCCGAAGCACCGTGGTGGTGGAGGTGCGGCCCCCCGTGGAGCCGAAGTCGGAGGAGGAAGCCCCAGGCAGGTTGCCGGAGGCCTGCGCAAGGAGCTGCTCCGCCTCGGCGATCTGGCGGGCCAAAGTGTCGGCGGCGTCCCGCTCACGCTGCCACACGAGGGCAGCCGCGCGGACACGGGCCTGCCCCGCTGCAGCAACTGCGCGGGCAGAGGCGAGCTGGGCAGCGAGGGTGGAGGTAGGCGGCGGCGGCGGAGGCGGGAAGGTGAAGGTCCCTGCTGCTCCTCCTGCGGCAGGTGTGGCGCTGGGGAGAGTGCCTGCAGCAGTGAGGGCGGCGCTGGACGAAGTGGTGGACGAGACCGGCATCCCCAGCCCTGCTGCAACAGTGGCGGCAGCAGCTGCGGCGTAGGTGGCTGCTGCTTGCGGGTCCAGACCAGCCGCGGTCGCAGCAGCCAGGGTGGCGGCGTAGACGGCCCCATCCGCAGAGTTGCCCGCACCAAGAAAGGGAGGGGAGGGGGTGACGGTGGCCGTGGCGTCGGGATCCTCAAGGCCCGCATCCTGGACGGTGTTGCCCTCCACCTCGCCTTCGGCGGCCAGCACCAGCGCGGGGTGCGACCCGCTGGCCTCTGTGTCAGGCAGCAGAGGGCCGAGGCCACCCAGCGCCGGAGTGGGGGGGGGACGCGAGCTCGCGCCCGTGGCGAACGCGGCGGCGCTGGGGGCGAACGCGGCGGCGCTGGGAAGCCCGCCGGCCCCGTACGCGCCCCAGAATCCCGCGCCCGGCGGCGGCGCATCAGGGCTGCGCGCGCCCGAGATCTGCGCCCACGGCGCGCGAGGTAGAGGAGGGTAGGTGGAGAAATAGGAGGCGGGAGGGGGGGAAGACCGTCCGGCCATGGCCGGCGGCGGCTGCGCGCCGATAGGGCCTGGCGGCGGCGGCGTCGGGTGGGAGGTGAGGAACGAACTAGCGTGATACCATGTTGAACTGTATTCTCTATTCCTTTGGGCTAACCCTAGAAGGTTGCCATATAGTGTAGCATACATGGGCCTCATGGGCCTAATACATGTATATACTCCAACACTATGTAGTAGCATTGACTTACTTGCTCAAACACAATGATTCAAATCATCCGCTTGCAACTTGAGTTTGAAAGGAGTACTAAGTGTATATCAAGGTCTATACACATGAAGCTTAGTACCCCTTCTGACCCCCAATTGTGGACGCCCTTACAAATTGCAAGTTACCTTCTATTTTTCTAATATGATATTCTCTAGTGTACATCTCCTTAATTTTATGAGTTGTTATTTGCTTTCCAGTCACCTAACTCAGCTTCAGCTTTGGAGAGCAGGCATACATATACATCTAATCAACGCTAGTACACAACTATGAGAAGATTTCATAATATACTCAGAATTTAAATATGTTGCCTTATTTAAGATATAACTTAATTCAAGTGACACATGACAGACGTTAACATTACAAAAAATGTTTCCTTTTATAATTGACATTTTGGGTGCCAAAGCACAAAGAATAAGGTACTACTTGGAATGTGTATTTCAAATTTCAAAACGGTGGAAGCTATGAGAATAACAGACATGTACATAATGAACATCACATAGTGAAGCATCACCCCCCCCCCCCCCCCCCCCCCCCCCCCCCCCCCTCTCTCTCTCTCTCTCTCTCTCTCTCTCTCTCTCTCCTGGCAGGAAATATCCCTCAAAAGGATCTACCGCATATTCATCCGAAGATACGAGGAAGTGACAGGGGAGCTTGCAGATCCTCCTAAAGCTACTTCCAATTTCTTATCTTCTTTCTTCCTCACAGGTGTGGAGCATTCATTGAAATCGAGCACCCGTGCCTCTGCCTGCAGAATAAATTGAAAAGCTTTTGAATATAAACAAAAGCGATGCCCACTCACAAGCCACATGGTTTTTCATTTCTTCAAAATCTCAATTTCATTCATCTTCCACATTAATTAGCCAACTGAACTAATTGATCCATGCCCACTAGAATTTGATGTTCCATGCAAAACGAATGTCTACTGATAGGATTAGAGTAGATTATTGCCACTGGAGTTTGCATTATGATCCATCCTCGTTGCTTTCAAACAGTCGGAGAATAAAAATTCTCCGACTGAGTGCATAACTCATGTAGAGGCTCGGTGTAGAGTCAGGAATAAAAATTCGCTTTTCTAAAAGGAAAACTCAATGGTTGCAGAATGAAGTGCCTTGGTTGCTCCATACCTCCGAGCCTCAACTCAGAGATTTGGATGCAACCATCAAAGTATTGAGATGTTGTATTCAATTACAGGATGTGAAAATAAAGGGATACAAGGAAAACACGAGAAGACAAACAATTTATAGGAGGTTCATGGATTTCTCCCTATTTGATGAAGTTACTTGTATCTTATGATTTTGAACAAGAGAAAATCCAAGTTTCTGATCAGTTCAAGGCTCAGATGAATAGGTTCTAACTTCTAAGCAATGGTGTATTCTGAGAATTTTTATTTGGCAATAATGAGAAATAGGGAGTATTAGTACGAAGCTTTACATACCATGAGTATGGACGGAGGTTTGCTTGTTAGATGTTCATGCTTCAAAGCTGTATTTTCTATATTTTCTTTGTCAGAGTTTTCCTTGTTATGTCGTTTCCATGGGCTTCCACTTGCCAGAACTTCATGTGCTTCCTCCACAGCAGCAGCACTCTGCTCATTAATATGCTTCACCAATCCTAAGGCATCAAAAGCTCTGCTTGCTGGGCTCATGAAGTATGCATCCTAAAAGAACAAAACAAAATAAAGCAGTCTGCTTAATGTGATGAATAATAATACTTTCAAGCACACAATTTAATAATCCAGACAGTGAGAGTCTTTCCTCATCCATATGAAGTTAGCATCACTAGAATAAAAAGCACCCAGAAAAAGAAGATACCAAAATCATCCTACAAGTATTGGCATTTTGTTTGCCATGAAAACTGAGCCTAACAATGATTAGGAAGAGAATATTTGGATGAAACCCTGAGGTACAGACTGTAGTTTGAATTGGAAATCCTAAAGCAAAACCCTAGTCCAACAACTCTCCAAATAAAACAATTACCGGGAATGGTGTGAACAAAGGAGACTTCCATGCAGAAGGAGATTCTAGGCCTCTTTTAATACCTGGAGTATCAGCCAATCTGACAATTACAGCCAATCAGAATCATGATTGTATCTATGCAAAGTTATGAAGTCTGTAATCATACTATCATGGATAATTGACATTGTTACAGCATAGTTGGAAAGGAATAGTGCAATTTTTACTGTCAATTTTTTTTCTCGAACTACACAGAGCTGCACATCATTTCATTAAGGTAGAAAAAAGAGTACACTAATCAAGAAGGAACCAAACCCGAGTACAGGAACACCCCACACCAACACCCCAGGAAATAGGTTAGAGTTGTGCCACAGGGCTACAACAGAAAAACGACCAGCAATCGCATGGCCTAAAATGAAAAAGTGCCATTGAGGCATTGACTGGACGGATTCTAAAATTTGATCTGTACCACCATTAAATTAACCACAGATCGACGGGTAGTTGAAATAAAAATAATGAAATCTGAGAAGATCTTCAAGGACAGCATTTTTAAAATAGAGTACCATACCATAAATAATAGCTGACTCAATCATGATGTAATTGTGACTTGAGTTGTCTTAAAACCATGAAGCACTCAATTTAGAATTTACACGAGGTTAAAACAGTAATGTGGCTGTATTTAAGTCCAGGAATATTCTCCCACTTTGTATAAATTTTGGAGAAAAAGTACCAAGCACTTTTTGCACTATTGGGGAGAACCACATGGCTTCTTGCCAGTATCCCGGAAAATTAAACATAATTTTAAAGGGATTT
Organism: Themeda triandra; assembly: GCA_018135685.1. Taxonomy (NCBI): domain Eukaryota; kingdom Viridiplantae; phylum Streptophyta; class Magnoliopsida; order Poales; family Poaceae; genus Themeda; species Themeda triandra. The sequence goes on from JAENPR010000228.1 coordinate 682,312, forward strand.
GATGGTTGATTTACAACTACCAGTTATATATACTAACAGCATGGCTTCAGGGCTTGTGAAACAAACTTTCATGGAAATTTCTCGCTAAGTAAAGCTTAGAAGAGCATCCAACTTACATGTTCACATACTCGTAATCTGCATCAATGCAGGCTGCGGATTTATCAACAAGAAGTTCTGACGGCTTTGATCTAGAAAATATGTCTTTAGAGTTAGACAAAGCCTGTGCACTGGTATTTGGTAGCCCCTGACTTTGAAATTTTGGACCATGCTTAGGTGTATTGTGGTTGTCGACACTGCTCTGAGTAAGAATCCCTGTAGAATGCTGGAGCAGACCATATATAGAAAAACAAGATAAGAAACGCGCAAAGACACAAAACAATTATATTTCAAGAGTAAGATTAATTGCATTTCATTCTATAAACTTTATTACTAATAAGTGAACTTTTGCCACCAGCCCACCCTTCATGCTACCATCAAGATCCCCCCACAGGTCTTATATGATCCATTACATTTCTAGTTTCCCTGGAAACCTGTATTTCTGTAAAGAGTGATTTTAACATTGTCCCTGCTACATCATTATTGATAGGCAATGTGCACTTCCAATAAAATCCTCTAGTCAAAGATTTTTAGTGTTTTTTTATCCATGAATAAATAATTATTGACTATAAAAAATAACTAGTAGTAGATTGAAAGTACATAGTAAACTGTTCGTACAATCCCTGTCCACAGTGAAAGATCCCTTGCCTTTGGACAAATTCTTTACCTTTGCATTGCCTTCATTTTCTCCTTGATCAGTAATTTCATTCAAATTTTCTTTGTTTTCATGAGAAAGCTTGAGCTTCTTTTGAAATGCAGTTCTCTCTTTCGGTGAAACTAAATCAGCTGAATCATCAGGGCTATCCATGCAAGATTTCCCAACTCTTGTAGAGGACATTCCTGAGCTCCTACAATCCTTTTCAGTATTTGATTTCTTTTCGGTTCTTATATCAGGACCAGGAGATAAGAGCTCTCTAGGCCTTTTTTTCATTATGGACGGTGTGCACACGAATCTTTTGGCAGCATTCTTTAGCACAGCATCAGGACTGCCATCCCTAGGAGGGGAGCCCCACAATCTTACTGGGGTAGGGAAGTTCAAGGATGTCCTCATCAACTCTCGAATGCCAAGAGGACTATATTCTGGGAGATCGCTTGAGTTTACAAGCTCACAGCTGACAAAGGGAAAGTCCAAACTCGGAAAGCAAGGAGGCTCATAGCATAGAGCTCCAGCATCCTCCTTGTCACTTAATATGGTATCATCATGACTTGATAATGCTTCCTTTCCAATGTACGTTGCAGGCTCCAAACATGATTGTTCAACATCAACCTGCTGTTTCTTTTCAGATTCTGGTATGCTGTCCATTGGTTCAGAAGTCCTGTTTCTGCCATTTTCGCTGTTAATATATGAGTTTTGATCAGGATCACTGGAAACATTTTGGCAAGTTTTAGTCCCCATATCTTGGCAAGAAACAGGATAGTGACTTGTCTCAAATTTGACACCAGATGCATCAGAAGCACCATCTGAAGAAATGAAGCCCAGTGGTAATGATGTTACAGAACTCTGATAACACACAGGGCCATCCATCATTGTTGCTGGTTCAGATATCTGCAATGGGTAAAGTGGTGCTGAAAAGTTACTTGCAGCTTCAGAAGAATATGCACCTGATTGAACGGAAATATCCTGCCACTTTTCAGATTGGAAACAATTATCATTTTTTATGCCCACTTCAGACATCACATTTATGTTCTGCTCACATCCAGAAACATTAGGTAAGATGGGAACATATGGTGTTACAGCATATGGTATCAAAGATACTCCATCATTTTCTGAACCATTCATAATCTGTGTGTCCTGAAATTGAACTGCATGCTCATTGGATGCCTGGCTCTCTCTTATCACAAAGTTGTTTGGCACTTCATCTATGTCAAGATGCAGATCCATTCCTTTTGAAAACTCTTGCTCCAAGTGTTTATCCAAATCCATTCCTTCCTGCAAGTGTTTATCTTGATCCATGTCAGAAGTGGATAAGTGGTGATACATGTCAGGCAAGGCAGAAGCACCATTCTCAGCATTAGTGAAACCATCTTGACACAAAGATTCATGCACATGCAAATGAGATCCCAAAGTCACATCAGTTTGTTCCTCCTGGGAGCAAGAACCCTTGGCAAACGATGATTGACTTAACTCCATCGAATCTTCAGCCTCCCGAAAAACATTAAAACCACTGTCTTCGCTAATTTGATTGGTCATGGCAGATGAAGAATCAACATTTAAACCACCAGCAGTGTATTCAACAGGTGTGAGGCCCTGGAATTGAGCCAATAAACCAGATGATCTATATGAAGCAACTTTCTTCTTCACCGAGCTGTGCCAATGATTTTTGATTGCATTGTCTGTCCTGATAGGATACACACACAAACTTGATAATCAATTTCTCTGTGTATTCTAATATAGCTCAATTTTATCTAACAGGCTGATTTAGTGATGCACTTTTTAATTAGTAACCAAACAATATTTCAGGATGTTACAATGCGATATACTCCCTCTGTCCACAAAAGAATGAAATTATGGGATCTGTGCTGGTCAATAGCTCAATTTTGACCAAGTTTATAATAAATAGTATTAGCATTTATGTGGAAAATGCTAGTACATTTCTATATAGCTTCAGTCAAAGTTCAAATTGGTTGACTCCTCAATAAGTGAGAATTGCATTCTTTTGTGGACAGAGGGAGTATAAGACATACTGCAATGTTGTATCACTAATGCATAGAATATTATGTTTGTACCTATTACTCTTGCTAGTTTAAAAGAAGCTGAGGAAAGAATCTGTACCTTCCTGGTAAAAACTTTGTCAATTCAGCCCATTTGTTTCCATAAGTTTGATGAGCATGGATGAGCCTGATTTCCTCGTCTTGTGTCCACGCGTCCTTATTGATCCCAGGATTAAGATGGTTGTGCCATCTAAATGAATATGTCACACCAAAATATTCACATCAGTATTTATCTCTAAATTAATATGGTTTGCGTGTTTGCAGCTAACTAACAGTTTGCATTACATATGCCCCAAACCAAGCCCACAGAGAAACAAATTCTAGGCATGCCATTTCATGATATTTGATATATGAAACCTTTTCTTAAATCAATTGCCATGCATTTTCAAGAGTAATTGCACATAAATGAACAAAATATCATTAAGACTATTAGCACATTACTATGAGTAGTGTATATGCAAATGGAAGCATTTCATTGGTTACTGTTCAGACTTCAGAGAAATTATCTGCATAGTAATCATCACGAGAAGAGTGGAAAATAATAGCTACACTTAGTATTGTATTGTAATTTTGAAAAAAAAAAGGAATGTTTCCTCTAGTTAGTGTGGTACTCTGATCAAATGCCCAAAATCATGACTCCTATTTTCTAGAAGACAAACCACAAATTAATAAATATTTCCCCAGCAACTGATATCATCATGTAACACTGCTACAAGTATCTTTCATGGCATACCTTTCCCGACATTGCTTTCCGATACGTCCAGGAAGAGCTTGGGCAATGGTCGACCATTTCTTTGGCCCAAGTTTGTTTACCATCTGAATAATGATCGCATCTTCCTGGAAAAAAAAAGAAAATAATAAAAGAATCATGCAGCGTGTAATATAATTAAGTAAAATAACCTAAATGGGATTAGTTTGTTTTAAGAAAAGTGAAATAAACCACAAATGGAAAACTGTAGAACTTACTTCTTTGGACCATGGCCCTTTAACAAGTTCAGGGTTCAAAACCTTCTGCCACCTATGCAAACATTGAACATCAGTCCTACCTGGAAAACATTCGGCTGGGGAAAAGAAAGTAGTTCATCAAGCATTAGTTTCAGATAAAGATTCGCATTGACAAGCAAGGGGAACCAGATAGAATAGTAGCATGGAAATTGAGTTTGTTATTGTAAGCAATTAAGGATGCAGTACAGACATTGGCATGAGCAGAAATGATACAACCACAAAATTCAAAGAATGATGTGTGCACCTGATGTCAATTTCTTGAAGTATATTCGTGGTGAAACGGAGTTACACAATAACAACAAAAATAAAAATATAGGTATGTAGCATGTACACAATTTATGAGCATCAGGGGCAAATCATTATATCACATATTCAAATTATTACACTGTAAACATTAACAAGACGTGTGTATCTATTTAGTCCTTTATTTGGTGCTAAAGTGCCAGCTTGGAGCTAGTGCATCAAAGTGTCAAACTAAGTTGACAGTTCTAAAAAAAGGTGGTACTACATTCCAAAATACAACACTCCATTTTTTAAGATCAGGATTTGTAATGCAAATCGCAAGCAAGCAAGATGCATGTTAGCAAAATAAGTGAAGTGCCATTGTATTAGTCAGTTTAAATTTGGATATATGATGCTTCAAAAAGAAATCAACAGCCTGTGCTACACAAACTGAGATAAGAGAACATATCAACTTTGTATCAGCTAAAGAAAGTACCTATCTTTTTCCAATTTTTTCCCTTGTACGTTTCAACAGCTTTGCGAAGTATGTCATCCTACAGTTGAATAGCATATGTGCCCATCAGACCACACTAGTAGATAGGCAAAATATGGTCTATGCACATATAAGGCCATCTTCAACATGGTTTCATGATGCAATGCTTCGCACATAAAAAGAACATTGGCATCAAATAAATCTTTTGCGCTGACGTAGGCATGTCACTGAAGAGTGTTACTGCATGTAATGTGTGTTGCAAATGAAAATAAATGCAACAAGGGAATCAGAACAGTAATCCCTGCTTATGATCAACTATAGCATCGACTATAGTAGAAGAAAAGTATGGTGAAAAGTTGTATATCTGTATGATTTTATCTTCAGTTCTTCATGTAGAGAAAAAGATTATCTTATTGAGAATGGGCGTTTAGCATAGCATTCCTCAAAGCTACCTAAGATAGGTTAGCATTCCTCAAAGCTACCTAAAATAGGTTATTTACCTCATTATTCAAATGCTTTAATGAAAATGCATGCTATCAACACATTTAGGAAACCAGAGTGCCATCTTTACCTCTTCTGGAGTCCAATTTCCCTTGGATGAGCGACGTGCTGGACCAGTTGTCCTCCTGAAGCAGGAGACAAATATAATTAAGAAGGAATATGCATAATGTAAAACCTGATGAGTGGTTGTAATAAACGGATAGAAATTCACCCATTGGGCAATCTCCCCCCTTTTTGAGGTTCCTTGCTGACTCCTCCATCAGGAGGCACAGAAGAAGCTGAAGGCTCTGTGCCCTTCGAAGTCATTTGCTTTTCTCTCGTCATCATAGGTGAAAACAGAAGCCTGAATCTCCACTTAAAAGCAAAGTACGGGCCCAAAGATTCATCCCAATGTTAAACCCCTCTAAGGTCTTCTAGGAGTTTGTTTTCGCTGGGGAGAGAAGTGGTCATAGCCTGCCAAGAGGTGGTAAAGGAACAAAATTGAATAATTTAAACAAATAGTCGAAACTATAATACAGAAACACACAATTATGAAGATATGGCGGTGCATCAGGATTTCGCCAAGATAGATATGCGCTCAAAGTTAAACAAGATATGAACTTTTTGCAGTGACAAATTAACAAATCCGAGTAAATTGGCCAGATTTGAGAATTCTAGAACACAGACGAGAACAAGATAAACATCTACAAAGGAAGAACAAGCATAGCCTTTCGAAATCCCCCCACACCACAACCTCCCAGTCCTCACAGGACATCAATCCCTCTACAAGGCACCGCCGGCGCTGTCACCATCGCGCAACCCCACACCCACCCACCCACAAATCCGCTTCCTCTAGAACGGCTGCAGAATGAACGCCGCCTCGGTCACCCCTTCCGCTGCCAAGACGGGTACCAGAACGCGGCGCCGGCGGCGGGCCTTGGGCGCAACCGGATCGAGGCCGGCGGCAGGGCAGGCGAGAAGGGGAGCGCGTGAACGAAGCCTTACCTCACAGGGGGCCCGCCCGGCGCGTCCGCTCCGCTCCAGCGCTCCAGCGGCGACCGATCCGGCCGCCGCCGCCGCCGCCGCGGTGCTCCGGAATCTCGAATCGCCGCCGCAGGCCAAAAGGGAAGGCCTTTTTCCTCCGATTTTTTATTAATAATAGAGGGAAAAAGGGTTCTTGGTTTGGCTCTGCTTGGGAGCGGAGGCCAACGAACGAACGAACGATTTGAGAGAGGAACAAGCACGGAGCGGAGTGGCAAGGACGGTCGGGATGTCGGGAGCCCGCGGAGCCGGTGGATCTGAGCCGTCCGTGCGGCGGGTGCCGGTGCCGTTTCGGGGCCTTTCAAACGCCAACGGCTGGCTCCTGCCTGGGCTGTCAGTGTCACAAACAGAAACACAATTAGCCAGTTTTACTTGACTTATTATACTCCCTATATACTGTAATGTTTTACTTACTACTTACTCCATCCATCCAAAAATATATATATGCAATTCTACAATTCAAATTTTGTCAAAAAATACAATCCTACAGCAAAGGCTATTGGACCCAGCCTTAACCGCCTTGTATACATCATAGTGCTCTCTCTCTCCTCCCCACATTCCTATCTCCCAAAATGTTTATGCACAGGTCAATTAACTATACCAAGGTATTTGGGTAATTTCCGCTGGCTTTTTTGGTATACATGTTTGATCTTACAATTGTGCTCTTTCGGGACGGAGAGAGTATCTCGAATTGTTCCCTTTCACTAGTTATGAACAAAGTTATGGAGGTTTTACTATCCCACCTGTCGTGATTATTTTGATTTTATTTACAAGGTGTTTGATTATCTTGAAATATATGGTGCGCCTTTTTGGGCCTTGAATTTAAATGTTGAATTGATGATGATCCTATTGCTAATGTGGAACCATTTAATTAAATACTACTCCTTTGTTCTAAATTGTAAATCACTTTAATTTTTTTTAGTACATCTATTTTACTCTTCATTTAAATCTTACGTATATCTAGATACATAATAAAATGAATATACCAAAAAAGTCAAAGTGACTTACAATTTGGAATAGAGAGAGTACTAGTTATTTCCTCTGGACTGACGACTATATTCTTTTTAACTTCTTGCTTTTTAATAAACGGAACTATAACATTTTCACATGTGGTCTTTAATCATTGGTTTCTTTGTCACTAGTCCCAACCATGAAAAAGTGAATTTATATAGGAATAAAAGTTAGTGAAGTTCAAATTTGGTAATAAAGGAAGAGCAATTGTTGGATGGAAACAGACTAGGAGGGGTGAATTAGTGAATATGCGGTGACCACTAAATCTCATAACACTAGGCAGAGGTAATAATAAGTAACATAAAAGACCCTGAAATACTCCTACTAAGCTAGGTGAAATTTTGTAATCTAAGGTTACTTTTTCTTTTGAAAGTAGGACTGCACTCTTTCATTGTAATGCCCTGTAAATTAGCTAGACTTTAACTCAATTGCATCGTCCTTGGTACTGCAGGGAGAAGCTAATAATGCCATGACTTGTTCTTGCAGGATGCCGCAGTCTTGTAACAGAACCGACCAACTAATATAATTACTGTTCACTAATCAAGCCACCGTGGCAGCTTAGTTAGTAAACCGCAATTATACCAGCCCGGTAGTCCGCGAAATCCCGAAAGATCTCGAACCTTCTCAGAGTCACACCCGGATCACAAAGTTCAGCAGTTCCCATTCACTTAAGTTACTTTTACAAACTTTATAAATACACCAATGGTTACAAATATAATATTTTACAACTCAAGTTTTTCAAATAAACAGCGGAAGAGAAATTTCTTTGCAAACACACTCACACCTAAGTATTTAAAGATAGTGCCAGCTCAGGGTCGACTCCATCAAAAGCATGTAGATGAGATATGAGAGTTGACTTGCCCGAAGTCCATTACTCCCGTAGTGGGATATATGTCCACCGCGTCACCACCGTGGTAGTTCTTCAACCTACAACAAACAACATTGGGAATTGCACCCTGAGTACGTTGTACTCAGCAAGACTTACCCGACTAAAAGAAAATAAAGACTCTTTGGTGGATGCCAGGCTTTATAGTGGGGTAGCTGACTCCTTTGTTTGCCAAAAAGATGAGCTTATTAATAATCATTTAGTGACAAAAGAACTCTCTAGCTTATCCAATTAAGTAGAACCTGCCATTACTACATTAGCACCTGCACTACTCATATTATTAAGGTAGAAGCAATCAATATTAAGTAACCGCATTGATTGAGTAATCATTAATCCATCATGAGTGAACATAACCAACTCGCATACAAGATATTATTGGCGACCATGCCGCTGTCTCGATCAAGTATTCACTGTCCAGGAATGATGGCGATTATAATCGATTGCTAACCAGCTGGCGGGGTATTCCTCACACAAACCGCACTCACCCGCTAAAGTGAGATATTGGTCACCATGATCTACTCAGAAAAAGACGCGGGATCAACATACCACCACCATGACCAAGGAAACTCTCGGCAGCCAACAGGTAAGTGTGCCCATCAAATGACACCGCCCCATCTTAAGGACTCACCAACCGGGCCCTTGTTACACCCACCCCCATCGCCAGCATGGATACATGGCAGTTGAAACCCGGCCCAAGTAGATTCTTGGCTTCGCGGTTGGGCACCACACACCCTTCCAGCTATCTGTGAGGCGGCATTCAACATGATCGAGGACGTACAAAGCCATATTTCTTTAAGAGGTGATTTAGAAGACCACATGGTTATGTTCATATCCAACATCTCACTATCCTCAATCCAAAAGGGGTAGTAACCACCTAACATCGCGGAAGATGGTCGATCATCCGGCTTCTACCTATTATTAGAGTAGGCCTAAGCATGTAGTCGATCCTGTACTTAAAAGTAGGATATTTCTGGTGGCAAGGTAATCCTGATGCAACTAGGGTTCCAATCAACGCCTATAACTTAATGCATCATAAAGAATAAAAGGACGCAAGGTAAAACATTTGCAAACCATAGGAGGGATGCTCCGGGGCTTGCCTTAGTTAGAAGATCAGGTTGAAGATCCAGGTACTCGACTACTCCACGTCGGATTCCTGGTTCATGATCGCTTCTCGTGCGGATCTCCGTTCGCGACTTGTCCATCGGGATCCTTGACTTCTCGACGAATGTTCTACTCGGAGTCCTGGAATGATGCGTATGCATATGTATGAGTGCGTGTTCATCCGTATATGCATGATCATGAATGATCAAGGATGATAGATGTTCATAGGTGAATAACCTATTTAATCTGCTACATTTATCACTAGCAAACAAGCCAGTAAAGCCAAAGACTTAAACCTAGGCATAACCATCCTAACTCAAAACATCAAACACACACTAAGTAATAACCAATCATACATTGCCTATTCACTATGAGTCACCATCGTTATGCTCTATGCATAACATCACACATTCACGCATTGTTACCAATTGTCGACCTACAACTGGCAGTCCAGTAATAAAATCATAACTGGAGTTCTACAAACTCAATGAGCATGAATGAGGACAATCTGGAAAGCTTATCAAATTGCCCATCAATCATCTCAAGACACCAAGACATGATTCCTAACTTAACTGGTCCTAAAACAGATAACATCAGGACTGGTTCTGGCCAAACAACAACTAAACAGCCCTTCTAACCAAGTTGCAAGAGCCATAGCTCCTAAACTAATCATCCAATGACCACCAAATTTCAACAGTAGACTCATATACTAATTACAAACCAATCATGTAAAGACAAGTTTCCCAGAATACCAACCTATCATTAGGTTAGGCATGGCATCTTGGAAACGACTCTAAATTAACCACCTATGGGTTGAACAGCAACCCCTAGCTAGACACATCATAAAATCCTACAAAAATTACAGTAGATAACACATGGCAATGCCAGTGTATCCTCCAAGTTTCATCCTATTTGGATGATCCTACTGGCCTATATAAAAATGACATGGCAGCACACATGGAGAGTCCTAGAAATACTTTGCACTACCAACTTGATCCTACCATGAATCTAACCATGCACAGAGCTATATCATGACATATAAGGAGCCTACAACAAGTATCAACCTCAGATTCCATCTATACAATTGATTTGTGAATTATCTTCGACATAGGCAACAAATGACACTTGAACTACAACTACAAAATCTTACACAGAAAGCATGCACAATATATTTATCATGCACAGGGCATAGCAATAAAAGACTAACAAAACAAGAACTACATTTTTCAGAGCATCCTATGATTTACTAGGCATTTCCAGAGATTAAAGGCATTTCAAGAATTAAATCTAAACTCCATATAAAAGTATCACAAACAGAGCATTTCATATTTTCTATGCATAGGGCATCTCATAAGATAAATCTAGGAACTTGAATCACTGGATTTGGACAACCCTAGCTCCCTATATGAATTTCTAAAGGTTTAAAAGGATTTCTGGAAATCATTTTCTTTATCCCGAATAGGACAAACACTTTGCACAATGGCCCCTAGACTCTTCCAGATTTGCACAAGTCCATATCTGAGAACCCACTGAGTCTGCGCACTTTGCATAGGGACCCCTCACCTTCTCCTAATTCTAATCATCAGATCCTCGCGACGGGAAGGAGCAGAGGCGGTTGGGGCCGGCCGGTCGGCGGCTTGCCGGCGGCCGAGGATGGGCGGCGGAGCACCATGGCGACGCTGCGCATCCGCCCGTGCTCATGGATTGGCGTGAGGTGGCCCGCGGTGGCGCGACCACGCGAGTCGCAGCTCGCCGGCGGCGGCGCTCCATGGTGCAGGGGCTACGGGCCACGAAGGCGCGATGCGAGGAGAGCTACGGCCCCACAAGGACAGCGCGAAGACAATGATGGTGCCGAAGATGAGAATGGCGCCGTGGAAAAGGAGGCGCTCGGCGACGGCTTCGGCGGCCTTCCGACCCCTATCTCCGACGCGGACAGAGGCGGCGCGCGCGCGAGCGGTAGCGGCGGCGATGCTGTGCGGAGGCGGAGCTGCGCGCGAGCTGGTGGCGAGGCTTCGGCGGCGCGGCGCTACGCGACGGTGTTGACGGTAGTTAAATATCAATTTTATATCGTCAACGCAGTAAAAGAAAGGACTAATATGAGTTCACATGTTAGATATAGGGGTTAGATTGACAGAATTCCACGAGTTTTGGTGATTGTCTGTTTCTGCAGGGGGTTATCAGAAAGAGAACCAAAAGAGGCCCACATGTCGGGATTACATAGAGATAAAGACCGAACGGGTAAAATTGTATAATCTAGAAGACTCCGGAAGGCGACACCGAAGCCGGGGCCCACTGCCATTGACCGAGGCGGCCGCCCCGGCCATGAGTCGGCCGCCCCTCCGCCTCAACCAATGAGGTGGAGTCTCGCGGATCCCGCCTCCACCGCCTTTGAGGATGAATAATTATCGTCCATTTAGGTTGGTTTGATCCGAGGGCCGTGGTGCATCCTAGGGGGCTATATATTGAGCCCCGGCCCCCGGGTGAAACCCTAATTCATTCTCTCTTCATTCATCGAGAGGATTCGAGAAGCCGAGCCACCATCTCAATTAGAGCTCCATAGTTTAGTAGCATTGCTACATAGGAATAGATCTAGAGGGAATCAAGCCTAGCTTGGAGTCCGGATCTGTCGGAGTTCTTGGTAATTCCCCTCTACATTCTTGTAATATTCATCATTGTTCGTGATACTATGAATAGCACTTTATTCTATTCTATTATATCAGAATTGACTTTGCTCTATTTGATTATGTTCTCAATTATATTGTTCTTAGTCTACTTTGATTATATGTTTAGCATAGTTGGACTAGAATTATGTTTATGCATAGGATCGTATAGCGCTTGCTCATTAGGCCAATGGGTGAGTGATAGATATTGTGTAGGCATGGTGCCTATACCGTATTTATCTGCGATTGCACCCTATATTCCGGATCGTGAGGTAGATTGCGGGAGTGACGGTCTGTTGAGTCCTTTGTAGCCCTTCTCCCGAGTATAGGTCTAGAGAACAACCCTATTACATTGAAGTCATTGCTATGTCTCTAGTCTTCTCTCGGTAATATCACTATGCATAGATGTAACCTTTTCCCGCCATGATTGCTAGATGTTCTTGCACTAATCATTGTATGCTTTGACTTTATAGTTAGAATAACATAGAATTATACCCTAGATCGTCCTAGTCCATGCTAGTGTTATAAGCTTAGAGTGCTAAGTTGAGATGGTTACTATCATTTTATGTGGCTAAATGCTCTCATTTATCTTATGTCAATTATCATTCATTCTTATATTTTATGTGATACTTACCCTGTATGAGATGATCGATAGAGACAAGGTTAAGCTCTCCATTATCGCATGTGCATTGCTCATCACTCATTATCCAGTGCATTCCCTTCCCAGTGGTAAAATTATAAATAACGATACCTGGATTACTCCTGGTTAAAATGCTACGATGATATTTTCGTGTGCGCTATGAACCCTCCTTATTTCGGTTGCACTTAATAGACATCAACAAGCATTTTTGGCGCCGTTGGGGAAGGTTGAAAGCCAATGGATAATGAGCAGCATTGCACTAGATAATGAGATTGAGCACTATCACCATTCTCTACTCATACAGCCTTACCCTTGTCTTTCGTTTATTTTGTATCTTATGCAGGGTAATGTATGAAAAAGACTACTCTTCCTGATAATTATATTGACAATCCAGAAGGTTTATTCAGGAAGGCCAGAAGCAAGTTGAAGAAGACCAATCAATCATCATCATCAACTCAACTTGGAAGTTTGTCGAAAGCGTAAAGTCGACCTTTCGTTCGAGACTTGACACCAGCGTTTGAAGCCATGGCGAACAAGTCACTCCGCGAGTTCTCGGCTCCACTACGGACAACATTCGTACTGGACCCTGCGGACATCGAAGGAGCTTTTGAGCTCAAGCCTGCGATCAACATGGTGCAAGCAAGCCGGTTCGTGGGAAGGCCCATGAACATGCTAGTGCTCATCTCCAACACTTCCGGAGATTTGTAGCACATTCACTATCAAGGATGTCCCCGAGAGATGCTATACTACTTCGCCTCTTCCCATTCTCACTCTTGGGGAGAGCGAAAGCGTGGTTCTACGCCAATAAGGAGAAGAATACTACGTGGGCACTATGTTCCACCAATTTCTTGGCGAAGTTCTTCCCCATGGGCAAGACAAATGCTCTTCGTGGGAAGATATCAAGCTTTCAAAGCAACATCATGATGAGACTGTCCCGAAGCTTGGGAGCACTTTCAAGACTACATCCTCGAATGTCCTCATCATGGCATGGAGAATTGGCCGCTTATGCGAGACATTCTACCATGGGCTCAAGCAACAAAGACACACGTGAGACGATGGATGCCGCTGCTGGAGGTGCATTCTTATCACTCACTATTCCTCGGGCCACTGGCTCTTGTGGAGAAGATGGCATCCAACCAAGGTTGGAGTGAAGAAAGAACTCGAGACCCGCAAGAGAGGTGGAGGAATGCACCGGTGAAGGAGGTAGACATGCTATCTCGCCAAAATGGATCTGCTAATGAAGAGGCTCGATGAGAGAGCCACGAGAGAAGAAGGAAGTCATGCATATACATGATGCTCGCATGACATGTGAAGAGTGTGGAGAGACCGGGCTGGGCACAGGTGCTAAGCGCCCAGTGAAGGAGGACGTGAACTATCTCAACAACAACAACAACAATTACTATCGTCCTCGCGAGAATCAAGGTTGGAATCAACAAGCAGAGGCCTAACTACTCGGGCAATTATTCAGGCAACTATCAAGGTAACAACTCCTCCTACAATAATTACAACCGGCCGCCTTTGAGAGAGTTAGTCTTGAATCAAGGCAAGTTGATGGACAACTTTGTCCAAGAAGCCGACATCTAATGACAAGGTCCTAGAGACACTCAAGCACCTTGAGAATGGATGGCTTTTCCAATGCCATCAAGAGTCAGCTCAGCTTCAACAAGATACTTGAGTCGCAGGTACAACAGCTTGTCAACCTTGCTCCCTCCGCCGGCCAAGGTAAACTGGCAGGACAACCGGAAGAGCTCGAAACTGCAAACCTTGTTGATATATTCAATGTAGAAGACAGCTGGAGTAACCCATCGAAGGGGTCATGGATTGACTCAACTCTGCTAATCAAGAAGGGCGATCCAGGGAGACCAGTCATTCCAATCTCCATTGGAGGTACCAACTTCAATGAGGCAATCTGTGATTTCGGTGCAAGCATCAACATCATGCCAAAAGTGATGTATGAGAAGCTATTCAGATGCCCTCTAGCATACACAACCATGTGCTTGCAGCTTGCAGATCAGTCACTCCGTGTTCCCTTGGGAATACTTGAAGATATATGTGTACGAGTGGGGCAACTCGTATGTTCCTGCAGACTTCGTGGTAGTGGATACAGGCAGTGATGAAAGGTCCCCCATTATCCTCGGACGACCATTCTTAAACACTGCTGGAGCCATCATGTATGCCAACACTGCCAAGATCATCTTCAACATCAAGGGCAAGAGAGAGACCTTCTTCTTCAAGAACAGAGTGCCGCAGTTCCCAAAGCACACCCTCATCGCCAGAACAATGAGAAGAAGAAGCCGGCTAAGAAGAGCAAGAACAAAGATAAGAAGACCAAGAAGACGGAGACAGTGAGGATGGTCACCGGTCCACAAGGAGCATGACCACTTACTCAAGTCCCCACGTCGATCAAGAAAGATGACCCAGGTGTCCCAACCATTCAATGCTCCATCAACGAAGCTCTTTCAATAAAGGCATCGTGACACCGGATCGGGCGTCAACATTATGGCCGGGGTAACTTATGAATATCTATATGGCACTATGCCTTTGGAGCCCACCTATGCACGGCTACGGATGGCGATCGGACATTCCGCTTCGTCGAAGGAGAAGTGAAGGATGTCCTCATCCGGATAGATGACCATTATATCCCCACGAGACTTCCTAGTCGTCGATATGGGAGATGACTACGATCCTCCGATCATCCTAGGAAGACCATTCCTAAACACCACCAGAGCTATCATCTATATTGGGACAGGAGAGATTCATTTCCACTTCCCCACTCAGAAGGTACGCCGCTACTTCAACAATAATTATATAATCACTGAGGAGCCCAAGAAGAACAGAGCAAGGAGAAGGCAGCGTACCCGTCGCCAGAACAAGAAGAACATCACTACAGATGGATGGGCTGACTATGAGGGAGAAGTGTCTAGATATAAAGATCGGTACCCAGAAGAGAAGAACATTGTAGAAGAAGAAGAGGTACTACCAACAAAAGAGAAACAAGTGGTCCAAGAAGCTTCCTCCACAAGGTCACCCTCTCCAACAAAGAAGGTGTGGAAGATAAAAGAAAAATCAGAATCAATTCCTACACAAGAGGCGACGTCATCAGAGGCGCCAGCCAATGCGCCCCTTGAAAAATGAGCGAACATGACAAGTCCTGTTCGGAGGACTTAAAACCACCGAACGCCGCGCCAAGAGGTAACTTGGTATTTATTAGTATTATTTTTTAGCATTGTATTTTTACCTTAGCATATTTATTTCCCTACTTGCATCTTTACTCTTTTATCTCTGCATTAGAAAAGAAAAAAATATTGTGCATTTTTCATCCAGAAAATCGTTAAGCCCCATGTGGATAATCATTCACCGTGGTGGCACAAAAATAATTTCTCAAAGCATATTTATCTTTTCCGTCTCGCATTCCTTAAATAATAAAAAGATAAAAATATTTCTTGTGATCTGTTAGAATAAGTTTAAGTTAAGAGAGTTCTAGACAACCAAGGCCTAGAGGTTTTATCACTAACGCTTAATTAGTTCCACAAGCTTTGTTGTCTATTTGAGCTTCACAGAACATCAAGGATCAAGAAGAGCTAACAGGCAGAAGGACATCCAGTCCCCTGTCGGAGTGCTGCCCTCGACACTTGAATGCTGTCTCCAACAGCAACTATCTACGACACCCCTGGAGGACTAGAACGTCTTCATTGCCTGTCAGCAACATCAGCAGACTATGTCAACATCCAGCTTGGGGGAGAGCATCCCCCGTGTATCAAGCTAAGTGTTTCCAACTTATCTATTTATGCCTTATTAGAGTGTGCTTTGTTAAAACAACTAAAAAAGATGCATAACCATAGAAACCCAGAAAGATTTCCTTATTTATCTTCTGGAGAGCTCTTGTAATCTGTCTTTAAAGTGATCCCTAGAATAAACTCTACATGGAAATGATGAATAGTTGCTCTGCCGTAATTCCTTTCAAGTACCTAGTTTTCAACCTTGCATTCTCTCGAGTTTTGGGACACAACTGTTTAGATTTGAGATTTGCTCTGAACCTGAAACTTGTGGGTAGCAAACACTTGATCTAAGTTTAGGTAGTTGACGGGTATGATATGGGAAGGTTTTGAGCTGCTGTCCATCTTGTTCCTAGAGATACTAGAGTTCTGGAGAATTTATTTGAAAATGTTAAATTCCTGCATGATGAGTTCCTTTATGATGAGAGATCAATTTCCTACCACAGTCATATATTCATGCTTACTAGATTAGGAAAACCCAACTCTTTATATAGATCATTTCGTAGCATTGAGTGTAGTCTTTTTAGGCATTGAGTGTGGTTATGCTGTGGACCCATAAGGAATCAGTCATGCAGTTAAAGTCAATACTATGTGCTCTCCATCCATTGATCTATGCTACTTCTGTCCTCAGAAGCACGCACCCATTTTATAAATACTACATTCATTCTGTGCTACTTTGTCCCTAGAAGTACCACCCACATATAGATCCATATCCACTACATATTGTGCTATCTCTACCCTGGAGATACGCACTTATGTTGCTCCTACCCTAGGAGTACGCATTCCCCCACATATTGTGCTGTCTCTACCCTGGAGATATGCGCTTATGCTGCTCCTACCCTGGGAGTACGCATCCATCCATCCATCCATCCACATATATATACGCCATTCATTTCACTTCATCCAGAAAAAGTTTTACTCCTATCCTGGGAGTGAACATCTAGAAATAATCATCGCCATTCCATTTGCCTACATAAAAGCTCCAGTCACTTTATATACTCCCCGTTGCTAAAGTTTTGTTTTCAGAGGATTGGTTGCTCTAAAAAAAAAGAAAAAGAAAGAGAAAAGAAAGAAAGAGTAGCCAAGTCCTTCCTTCAAGAAGTTCCAAAGTTTCCGAATAAAGGGAGTCATGTTATCCCCAAAGGAGCAAGTGTAGAAGTAGATGTTCACCAAGTGATTACCCCTCATAATCATTTCCTTGTCATCATCATCTCATCATCATCCTATCATCCATTCCCTCATTCACATGCACATATGACTTTATTATTATTTTAGTTCCTGTTGGATCCATGGTTTAACTGTGCAATATATGCAAGTGAGTTTGAGTGTCTCCCCACCTATGAGCTCTACATAAGCCTATTAGAAAGTAGGGTGAGAGAGAGAGAAGGCACTTTCTACTATGCCTTAGTTCCACAAATACCACATATTTTTGAGAGAAGAGAGAAGGCATACACTACTCATGCCTTAGAGAGGATCCAGAAATACCACAAATGAGAGACCTGAAAGGTTCATACAAGGAACTCTGAGTTTTATTTCAAAACTTTGCAAAAACTCCAGGATAATAGTTGATCAAAGATCGAGAAACATGGTGCTTGACTTGACCGTTCTATCTTTCAACTACTCAAGACCCAAGTGACGGTTACAAGCCCTATGGTGAAAGGTAATATGAGTGAGTTTTGAGTCAGGATAGTTCACTCTAATCCGGAGGAGAGTTCTTGTTTGAACGCATGTGTACTTGTGAGAAGTGAAAGCATTGTAGCAACTCCTGATCCATCACTGAGCCTATCTTTGCTCAGGGACGAGCAAAAGGTAAGCTTGGGGGAGTTTGTTGACGGCAGTTAAGTATCAATTTTATATCGTCAACGCTGCAAGAGAAAGGACTAATATGAGTTCACATGTTAGATATAGGGGTTACACACGATGAATTCCATGAGTTTTGGTGATTGTCGTTTTGCAGGGGGTTATCAGAAAGAGAACCAAAAGAGGCCCACATGTCGTGATTACATAGAGATAAAGACCGAACGGGTAAAATTGTATAATCTAGAAGACTCCAGAAGGCGACACCTGAAGCCGGGGGCCCACCTGCCATTGACCAGAGGCGGCCGCCCCTGGCCATGAGTCGGCCGCCCCTCCACCTCAACCAATGAGGTGGAGTCTCGCGGATCCTGCCTCCACCGCCTTTGAGGATGAATAATTATCGTCCATTTAGGTCGGTTTGATCCGAGGGCTGTGGTGCATCCTAGGGCGCTATATATTCAGAGCCCCTGGCCCCTGGGTGAAACCCTAATTCATTCTCTCTTCATTCATCTGAGAGGATTCGGAGAAGCCGAGCCACCATCTCAATTAGAGCTCCATAGTTTAGTAGCATAGCTACATAGGAATAGATCTAGAGGGAATCAAGCCTAGCTTGGAGTCCGGATCTGTCGGAGTTCTTGGTAATTCCCCTCTACATTCTTGTAATATTCATCATTGTTCGTGATACTATGAATAGCACTTTATTCTATTCTATTATATCAGAATTGACTTTGCTCTATTTGATTATGTTCTCAATTATATTGTTCTTAGTATACTTTGATTATATGTTTAGCATAGTTGGACTAGAATTATGTTTATGCATAGGATCGTATAGCGCTTGCTCATTAGGCCAATGGGTGAGTGATAGATATTGTGTAGGCATGGTGCCTATACCGTATTTATCTGCGATTGCACCCTATATTCCGGATCGTGAGGTAGATCGCGGGAGTGACGGTCTGTTGAGTCCTTTGTAGCCCTTCTCCCGAGTATAGGTCTAGAGAACAACCCTATTACATTGAAGTCATTGCTATGTCTCTAGTCTTCTCGGTAATATCACTATGCATAGATGTAACCTTTTCCCGCCATGATTGCTAGATGTTCTTGCACTAATCATTGTATGCTTTGACTTTATAGTTAGAATAACATAGGATTATACCCTAGATCGTCCTAGTCCATGCTAGTGTTATAAGCTTAGAGTGCTAAGTTGAGATGGTTACTATCATTTTATGTGGCTAAATGCTCTCATTTATCTTATGTCAATTATCATTCATTCTTATATTTTATGTGACACTTACCCCGTATGAGATGATCGATACGAGACAAGGTTAAGCTCTCCATTATCGCATGTGCATTGCTCATCACTCATTATCCAGTGCATTCCCTTCCCAGTGGTAAAATTATAAATAACGATACCTGGATTACTCCTGGTTAAAATGCTATGATGATATTTTCTGTGCGCTTGCGGAACCCTCCTTATTTCAGTTGCACTTAATAGACATCAACAGACGGCACTGGCGCAGCGGCGCGAGCTCGGCCGGCCATGGCGGACGCGTTCTCGCGCGGCGAGATGAGCAGGAGGGAGAAAAGAGCGAGCAGGGAGTGAGAGAGGAAGCAAGAAGGAGGAGTGAGGGAGTGGAATGGGGGAGAGTGAGGACCGGGACGGCGTCCCCCTCGGTGAGGTGGCCGAGCGGGCATGAGCGTCGGGTGCCACGCGGCCATGGAGCACAGCATGGGCGCCACGCGCCCTGGACACGTACACCCCCGCTGGGATATTTTGTCGAGCAGGTCGCGAGCGTGACGGTGGACGCGTTAGGAGGCCAATTTGGGCCAGTTACGGGCCGATTTAGGTCATGGGTCCAAAAGAAGAATTGAAGCCCACGCGTCACTCATCATTTTTTGTTAAGACACTTTCCTCATTTGAGCAGCGGATTGGGAGATAATCAGTTGCCAACATGGCAATGTCAACGTGCCGATATCGCTTGACCCAGGGCTCGGTTTTCTCGAAACGGATGACCAAACTCGATCAAATCGATCCTGACTTTTGGCTTGCTGTGCCCCAATGGGTTAACTACCATTCTCCTAATTGGGCCAACTTGAGTTGTTTCACGAAATTTGGAGAACGCGGCATGCCAATCGGCCGACGTCATTAATCATAGCACCTTCGTCACTCGTTTTGAGCACCTTCTAGGCATTTTCATGAAAAAGTCAAAACATAAAGTTTTCTCGAAATACTCTCCTCTTTGATCTTTACTAAAGGTCTGACTCGAGATAAGCGACATAGCTACTACTTCCAGTTCAAGCCAACAATCACACTTGTAGACTAAGTCAAACAGAATGCAGACAAACATCAAGCAATCATGTCAAGATGATGATTAGATGCTAATGATATGATTATGCTCATGATTTGCAGAGTTAATGAATGATTAACATCCAGAATGTTACAAGTCTCATGTATGCAAGGAATTAGGAAAAAAAATTATTTACCTCTCTTCGATGCACATTATTAGCTAGAGAACAACCATCGTGGGTTATGATGCACCGGATACACATGAAGATATTAGGAAATTGACTCACAAGAGAGAGAGGCAGGCCAGAAACATCTGCAAAATGAATTGATGTTGAAGGCAGAATTGTGCGTGTAGAGCCATGAAGAAGGTCGGGGAACATGGTGAAAGCTCCGGTTTGGTTTTGGTAATTAATGACACTCAACGTTGCTAATGCTTTGCTCTAAGTGTGGTTAGACACATAGCAACATGACGGTGGATGATGGAGCTTGGCGATCATGGTGATGAACATGGTGGACTTGTGGCATGATCGAGCTCCGGTGATGGATGGAAACGCCCGTGGAGATCAAGGTGAAGGTATACTTGATAGGGCTTTTCGGTTTGGTGATCAAGAAACTTAGCGAGTGTGATCACATTTAGGATCGATAACCGACTATCAAGGAGGGTTTTCTCGGTTCATTCGCGGTCCTAAGTGCCTCTAGTTGTGACTTTACATGATGCATGAGAGACTAACTAGAGTGCTAACACTTGTCAACGTGATCATGAGATGATACGCTAACTCCGGTGCTTGAGATGTGATCTACACTGCGGGAGTTGGCACCCAAGACAAGTGGTTTGGACTTTGGATCGAAGACAGCGATTCATCGACGACAAGACGACGAGGTTGGCACCCTGGCACGCGCCGGACGCGCCTGTTTGGCAGCGTCGGACTCGGCTCAGAGGAGCCTACTTGGCAGCAGCAGCGCCGGACACCGGCTTGGGAGCGCCGGACGCGATCGTTCGGCGTCGGACGCTACTCAGAGAAGGTTTCTGGCTTCGCGAGCGGCGGACGCGGCGTTCGGACGCGCGCCGGACGCGTTCGAAGGGCGCCGGACGCTACCCAGAGAGGGTCGCGAAGGCACGCGTCTGCTCGGTGGCGTCGGACACACGTTGGAGACTCGCGCCGGACGCTGACGTCATCTTCGATTTGAAGCCAACGGTCGGGAGCCGGAGGGCGCCGGACGCGTCCGACGGTCCCGAGCGGACGCGTCCGGCGCGTGTTGCGCAGGCTGCCCGTGGGGGTAACGGTTGGATTTTCCCCTTGGCTTATAAATAAAAGGTGTGACGGTTTGGGGAGGCTCTCTTGGCCATTTCATTCACTCCTGAGCATTTGTGAGCAAGAGACTCCCTCTCTCACTCATCTCTTTGATTCTTGATCATCTTGTGAGAGATTTGAGTGAGGATTCAAGTGCGTTGCATTGAGAGTTGCATCTAGAGGCACTTGTTCATCAAGTGGGCTGCGAATTCTTGTTACTCTTCGGTGATTCCCGTCACCGTAGACGGTTTGGAGCAGCGGGTGGTGGTTGAGCTCGACTTGGTGATTGTTCGAGGCCACACCGGGTTCTTGTGAGGGTTCTTGATCCTTCCCCGCGGGAGTTCGCGAAAGGATACTGTAGTAGATTGCTCGTGGCTTGTGGATCCTTGTCTTGTGTGGAGATTGCGGCTCCCCATTGGGGTCTTTGGCACCGAGCCAATTGAGCGGGCAACTCACCAAGCAAGTGCATCGCCACAACGAGGAGTAGCTTGCCGGGAAGCAAGTGAACCTCGGTAAAAAATCATTGTGTTGATTTGTGATTGCCGAGGCTTCGACCTCCATTGTGATTGTGCTTGAGCATCTCTAGGTGATTGGTTTCTACATCGGTGATTGGCCATCTTCATCTCAACGTGGCGGTATAAACCTTCATCCTCTCTTTACATTCCCGCAAAGTAGAATTGCTTGTGAGGTTGGCCGCGTACCTCTACTTGTGTAGATTAAAATCGCGTGGGTTAGAATTGCTTGTTGTGGTCGGCCAGGAACCACTCTTTGTGTAGATTAAATCCCGTGGGTTAAAATTGCTTGTTCGATTGTCGGTGAGCCGTCATTGTGTAGCTTAATCACCGTGGTTGTTGTGCAATTGAATTGAGTAGCCTTGAATTGTTTAGAACGGCTTGCATAGAGTAGTCGAAGCTTTAGCTTTGCACATTTGCCGCCTTGCTATCTAATTTGTGGATTAATGTTATTGCAAGAATTTTATTAGGCTATTCACCCCTCCTCTAGCCATTGTGACCTTTCACATGGGTCTATCTTTGCCACCCACCAGTTCGAGTAATTCAAAATGGATACTTGGAACATATATATGTACCTACTTCTTTTTTTTGAGTTCTCTCCACGATTGCCACGTGGTACATATATGTACCTACTAGGATCACCACATTTCATATTTAATTTAAAGATTTGAAATATGTACTCCCTCCGTTCCAAAAAGAATAACTTTTTTTGACTTTCAGACATTGTGTTTGACCCTTCGTCTTATTCAAAAAATTTATGTAAAATATAAATTAGATAAATTATTATTAAAGTATCTTTAGTGATAAAACAAATGATAATAAAATAGATGATATTTATATAAATTTTTTGAATAAGATGAACGGTCAAACACGATGTTTCAAAGTCAAAAACGTCATTCTTTTTGGGACGGAGTATGTTTGAATGGCACACCCATTGGCGCTAGGTGGGCTGCGGAACCCTTTTTTTTTTTTTGTAACATCCTAGATGTTAATGATAACTAAAACTTGTTTAAAAGCTCTATTAAAGCCTAATCATCGAGCATCATGGCATAAATGCATTCATGTTTTAATATTGTTTTTGATGTGATGCTTTGTTTTACATATGAAATGATGCTTGTGATCGCTAATGACCAATCAGTTAGTGTAGAAATTAAATCGAGTTCAAAATTCGTTTCAAAACCCCTGTTTTCCGAAAACCCGATTTACCCTCTTTTCTCTAATTCAAAATCTACAAAGAATTTGGGGTTGGTTCAAAAAGAAAAATTGTGGGTCTTGATGAGACCTACGATGTTGGTGTTTAAAGTTTTTCAAGTTTCAAAAGAAAAGTTCAAATGAATTTGAAAAGAATGTTTTCCAAAAACTGTCCCGTTTTATTTTAAAATCATATTTCAAAAATATCCATATTTTGGAAAAACTTTATTTGAGAAAAATGTTTGGTTTGAAAAGATGATTATTCCATAGTTTGTAAGATTTTCAACTTCTTTGGAAAATTTTGGAGATATTCAAAATGTTTTGTTTTAGAGTTTTTGTCCCCTTTTCAAAGTTTATTTAAAACTCATTTTTGTTGGGAATTTGAGAAAACTCTAGTTGAATAAGTTGTAGATCATTGAAAAATAAGTGGAGTTGCTTTTTGGAGATTTTCAAGTTCTTTTGAAAAATCAAAAGTTATTCAATATATTTGTTTGAAGGGTTTTTGTCCCCTTTTCAAAATTTGATCAAAATTCTTACTTCTAGGCCGAATTTGAAAAGTTTCAGTTGACAAAATTGTCGATCTTGGAAAATTAGGTCAAGTCTCTTTTTAGAGATTTTTGAGTTCAGTTCAAAATTTGGGAGAAACATTCAAATTTCGACCAGTGGCAATTCTGTAAATACCCCAAATCGCGAGTGTCGTGAGCTGCTTCGCCGCCGCCGACCTTCGGAAGCCTTCGTTTGCGTCGCGCTGGCGTCGCAAGTCGCTGCGTGTCGCCCTCGCGTCCTCGCAGCCGCGCTACAAGACTGAGAGACGCCGTGACCATTCTCTCCTCCTTCTCTGTTCGCGTTTCTGTCGTCGTCGTCGCGACGTCGCGCAGCACTACCACCGAGCCGCCTCTGCCCACTCCAAGCTCGCTATCGCGCTCGCCCTGCCTTCGCGCACGCGCCCAGCTCCTTGGCATGGCCTCGCCCCGCCCACAGCCGCCTCGAGCCGTCATCTTCTTTCTTCCCGGCGGACTGAGCGCCGAACAGAGCACCGCCGACCATCGCTCCGTGGCCGGGCGCCTCCAGTCCTCCTTTTTCCTCCATCGTTTGCGCCAACAGCTTCGCCTCGGTCTACTGCCACTCATGAGCTCGCTCTTTTCCTCAGCGCAGGTCCAGACGTGCAGGGACACCGCCTTGCCGTCGAGTTCACGCCGCCGTCGCCGACCTCACCGTGGAACTTCGTGTCTCGGTCCGCCTCGGTCCCAACCACAGTGAGCACCGTGATCTTCTCGACCTCCAGCAGCTTCCCATGTCCTTGCTTTGCCTTCGCGCACACCGTAGCTACCTTGCTGCAGTACAGCCGTGCCGCCGCGCCGCCCTTCCGTCGCCGACCTCGTCGGAGTGTCTTTTCCGCCAAGATAGTTACCTCAATTTGTTCGCCTAGTCACCAGGAAGCCCTAGGAACAAACCGTGTCGATTTTGGTCCAGCCATTGCCGAGATATCGCGAGTCAAGTTTTCATCCCGCGGTCAACCGTCGGGAGGTAGAAGATGACACTGTTCACGCGATTTATTTATTTCAGAAAATCCTTTTATTGCTGTTTTCTTTAGAAATTCATAATTAATTATTGGTAGCTCCAAAAATTATGAAAAGTTTTGTGTGTGTTCCCTGTCATGAGCTTGATTTATTAAATATATTATTTGCTTATGTTAGTCATGTTTGATATGTTTAAAAATTAGCTCTTTTAATTGAAAAATGAGTCTTCCTGGGTTTTTAGTAAATTATGTTTTTATCCAAAAATCCTGAAAATTGTTTTGTCACTGTTCTATGATGTGACCTACTTTCATAAAAAGTTTGAGCTTGTTTTGACAAAGTTTATTTTCACCATATTTTATGTTTTATCTTAAAAACGTTATTTCGTGCGCTTTTAAAACTCCTTTATCGTGAAGGAAAGTTGTACTCAAGTTATTTAAGTGTTATGCTTTCACCAATGCACCATCATGCATCATGCCATGAGCTCATCGTTCTAAAACATGCATCATTACCACGTGTAGTTGTTTCGAGAGTGGATTGAAATATCTCGATCAAGCTTCGGAAAGATGTCCGACCACGATGATCAAGAAGATGCTCTTCACCTCGGATAATGGAGACGTGGATCCATGATGATTGGTGTCGACTATCCATGGAGATGATGTCAAGTCTGACATTTGGAAACTAACCACCGCTGCAACTTAGGCAAGCCCCGGAGCATGCAACCCACTTCTATTTCTGCAAATATTTTACACCTTAAGTCTAGTGTAATGTGCATTAAGTAACAGGAGTTGGTTGAAACCGTTGTCGCATAACTTCCTTGATCTACTTCATATCATGATATTCCACTAGTATGTGTAGGTCGATTTCTTATGCTTAGTCATGCTTAGACTTCGGTAGATGTAGGTTGATAACATTGATGATGATTTACCATTGTATCTTTGCTTCTCTAGACCTAAAGATGGGTCACGAGGGCATAAGAATATGGTTATATTAAATTGAGACCGGTCGGGTAACTTGCATCGGGAATGGAGTCTTGATGTAGTGTTTCCGACTTGTCGATTAAGGACCGGCCGTTGTTGGCCTGCTGGACAAGACTTTGCAACTACTCACATATCTACGGAAAAGCTTTACCCTAGGATAATCTAAGGACTAGTACGGTGAGCCCGTGCATTGGGAGTGGCGAGATGGCGGGGATACTAGTTACCCTCGTGGGACGTAACCCGGATTGGAGGTGTACAAGTATTCTCGGATGGCACGGAACCTGAGCCTAGTTCTAGAATGTCCGATGGTATTGTTGATATAATTGTGGGTTAGAGTCCCACTTATATCGTGTGTTTAGGGATCCTCAGCTGAGTAAATCGATTCGAATCGTCGTGCTCCTCGGTTATGGAGACTTGATCCTCCGATCATACATCGTAGCATTCAAGTGAAACATGAAAGAATTGGGTCTTGGTGACTCTTGGTTTCAAGAAGGAAGTATTTGGAAAAATAATTTCAAGTGTAATGCTTAATATGATTCTTTGGAAATAGAACAGGTGCTAATCTAGCTTTAGTATGTTGAATTAAGCGATGCTTTTATTCTGTTTAAAACATTGAAAGTAAGGTTTCAAGATTAGTAATGCTTTTCCGCAAAACTTCCCTTTTCTAGCTCAACTACTCAAAAGCCAAAGCATATCCTTGAGAGTCTTTTCTTTTAGTCGGGTAAGTCTTGCGGAGTACCTTCATGTACTCAGGGTTTGTTCTACCCCTGTTGCAGGTCTTTGTTGCTTCGAACCATGTTGTGTCATTTGGGCTCGACATGATTTGGTCGCCTCTCGCGACTTAGGTGTCCTACCTAAGTTGTCTTCGTATCTCTACTCTACTTCCGCAATATAAAGTTAAGTTTGTAAAATGTTAACTTATTCATTATTGTAAAATTAATGTTATAATTCTTCAAGCACTCGATATATATATTTTGTAATAAATGTTGTAATGTTGGAGTTACTCCTTTGTTGATCCCGGGTAGAGCATAAAACGTGGTTCAATCGGTGTTCACTCAGGACATCGACAGGACTTCATAAGTTGTGTGGAACACATGCATAGTAATCTGAGGTCTGTTAAGACGAGGATTAGTGCATGTGGGCCACATTACTTAGGAGGTTCTGCCACCACCCCCACACACACACACCAGAAAAACAAGGTTGATTCAGCCCAATTCGAATTTAAATCAGCTCATAGGTTCCAGTGGGCCAGAAATACAAGGATGATTTCAGTCAAACTCGTCTTCAAATCTGTCTAAAAGCTCTCATAGGCCAGAAATACGAGTGAGGTTTTAGCCCAACCCGTCTCTCTATGTATTTAGCGCCCCCCCTCCCCCTCCCTGATTCTGCATCCGCCACTGGGTGCAGGCAAGGATTGCATTTCTAATCAATCCTCAGGATCGAAGGGTCATTAATTGTATTCGGACAAAGAAAGGTACAAGAATTTGAAAAGCGTATTGAGATAGTAAGTTACAATACCTATTCTTTTACACTTACCATATGCATGTAACTTGAATGTTAGTTCCTGCTACGATAATGACGAGAAATGAATGAAGATGGTATATATTTGTGCTCTGTATGCGTATCTTATAAGCTCCTATAAAGCTAAGACTCACTAAAGATTTCTCTAAATATAGAAGCTATCCACATCAATGATCTAATAAAAGATATAATTATAGCCAACTAGCATATATAATTGTGATAGTTTCTGTTTATCCACTTAATGCATTTAGTTATCCACAACAATGTGTCAAACAATTCATTAAATTTATCTTAAAATAGTTCCATTCGTATAACTATAAATATAAATAGCCTATTTTTTTAAATTGTCAGTAATACCCGCAGCAACGCGGGGTATCTACCTAGTTTTTTTCTAATCGTGAAAACAAAATTCAAATTAAAATTCAAAAAAAGTATTTTTCATCTAGTAATAAAAAGCAATTTCATTAATCCTTTATCGGAGGCGGGCAGCATAGTGCGACCATCTCTGTTAATAAATGAGGTGAGCAAAGCAATCGCCTTCATAGATTTGGATTAATGGAGATCTTTCAGGTTGCAATGCCCACCTCCATTAACTGATTTCACCTGTCTCTAGTAAGATTTCTGCAGCGGTGATAATACATGTCAAAAAAACACACGAGGAAAATGATGTATGCACCCATCCCCTCGTTTCTAGGGACATGGACATGAGTGACCCTCTTTTTTTCTGAATATTCCCTACCATGTCGTTAGTGATGTCTGAACTGAACACTTCTGAAAAGGAGATGTACCTATCTCAGTGAACCTTCATTCTTCGGACTAAACTTATCCGTAAGTACTAAAATGAATTTCGATAGTTCGTGAATAAAACTAAGCATAAAAATATGAATTTTAAGGACTAAAAGGCTATTTTGATAGTTCTATAGTGACTCTGAGATTAGAATTAAAAAGATGTCTAAAATGGTTATTTTGAATGTTAAAGATGAAATTAAACCGGCTTTAGTTGGATACCAAAATAATGTTCCGTCAATGGAAAACTATAAATCTATACCTATTAATAAAACAAGAAAATTTCTGGAGTTTCTGCCTTCCGTTTCTCTTGCCTATCGTTACTTTTTCCGTTACCGAGTTCGGCTTTGGTTCGGTTAGAGATAGGATTCTGTACGGTAACTAGGGAAAAGGATGAGAAAAAAGAATAGAAAATAATAAAGGGTTTCAGGTATAAAAGTGTATGAAAGAAAGAAAAGGTGGGATAATATTAATTGAATTTGAGAAACTCAAGGATCCCTGATGTAAAAGTGCAAAAATATATATCATTCAAAATAAAGGGCTTCAAATAAGCCGCGCAACGGTGCTTTTAATAATGCTTGCACAGCATGACAACGAGATTCATTTTCCAGAAAAATTAATTTTTTTCTTGAACATTAACTTTGTGTCATAATTACTTTTTGAAATATATTAGAGTTGAGTGACGTACTTGAGAAAAATCATCATCCCACTGTTAGTTAATACATTAATAGATAAGTTTGCTATATCTTTTTCTAGCAGCACATAGATATTTTCATGTCATAGGCTCATAGCTAAAGCACAACAATATAGTGAAAAATAATGCGCATGTAACTACTACTATTATTTAGAAAACTCTTTCTTATACTCACTTAGTCGCAAATGAAATCAACTTTTGCAATTATCTTAAGTGAAAAAATGTTTTTGTTATGACCAATTTCTTTTTAAAAAGTACAAATATTATGACTCCAAATTAACATTAGATCGGCATATAGTTGTAGAAGGGAGAAAACACGTACACTAAATTTAAACTTTCGTAATCAATGAAAGAAGTTGAGATGATCGTTTGAGTTGAATCAAATCTATTGGTGTAGAGATAATTGTTTTTTTTCTTCCGTTGCAACGCACGGACATTTTTGCTAGTAAATGACAGTAAAAACAACTTTATCTCTTTTTTATGGCACATAAACGATGGCTATATGTCTCAACAACATTGAAAGAGTTTTCTTGTAAAAGTTACAGCATCCCGTGTCGATACGGGTCTACCATGTACAGATTTGCGGCTCAGCCTGGTTCTTGAGTGGTGGCAGGCCGGCGTTCGCTGTTTGGGTGGGGGCAGCGGATCCCGACGCGGTTTGGACACCGCGTGAAGCGAGCAGACGAGTCGCGGTCATCACGCAGCGCCCACCGGTGGACGCAACTCGCGCTGGACGATGCGATTCGTTTCTGTCGCGTGTCCCGGTGTCCCCCGTCTCTGACACGCATGGCCCACGTAGCCAAAGCACATGGCGGGCCCCAGGGTCAGCCGGATTCGCACGCCCACGTGTCGCGCATCCGCGGCGTGGGCTGCCTGCCTTTTGTCCGCGGATTCCTTTTCCTTCCTCCAGACGATTCTGTCACGAGGTGCCGCAGACCTCAATCGAGTCGGAGTACTCGTACCGGACAAAGCCGACTCGGATCTCACTGACACGTGGGTCCCCTACGCGCTTCGGTTCATACGGGCCCACAGGTCCATGAGGGGGAGTAGAGGAGTGTAGAGCGGTGTAGGTGTGCGTAGCTTCGCCGCGACGTGGCCGGTGGCGATAAAAAAGGTGGAGCCCGGCCGGAAACGGAGAAGAGAAGACTCGAGTACGGAGAGAGAGAGAGAGAGGGGCGGCCATGGCGAGCATCAACGGCGGCGGGGCGACGGCGAAGGCGGTGGATCGGGGTAGAGGCGGGCGGGGGATGCCGGCGGCGGAGGTGGAGCAGGTGTTCCGGCGCTACGACGCCAACGGCGACGGCAAGATCTCGGCGGAGGAGCTGGGCGCCGTGCTGCGGGCGCTGGGCGGCGCGCCGCCGGGGCCCGGGGAGGTGCGGCGCATGATGGACGAGATGGACTCCGACCGCGACGGCTTCGTCGACCTCGCCGAGTTCGTCGCCTTCCACTGCAGTAACGGGGGCGGGGAGGAGGAGGGCGGGGACGGCAGCAGGGAGGACGGCGACGCCGCCAGCGAGGCCGACCTGCGGGAGGCGTTCCGCATGTACGACGCCGACCGCAACGGGCTCATCTCCGCGCGGGAGCTCCACCGCGTCCTGCGCCAGCTCGGGGACAAGTGCTCCGTCGCGGACTGCTCCAGGATGATCCGCTCCGTCGACGCGGACGGCGACGGCAGCGTCAACTTCGACGAGTTCAAGAAGATGATGGGCGCCGGCGCTGCAGGCAGCAGGCGCTAGGGTGGGTGGGTAGGGCGGCCGGCCGCCGGCGACACAAGTACCTGCCTGCTGGCTCCATCCATCCATGGCTCCAAAGGTTTGATTAGTTCGTTCTAGCGTGGCTTGCTGCTTACCTAATTAATTAATTAATCCGCACGCAGTTGCTGAAATTAGTATAATGGCCTCCTAGGAAAGCACGATTCTAGAGGCACTCTGATTTGACCATGAACAGGGGAACCGATGTTAATCGTGTAACGGTGTAACCTGCTGATAATACTCCTAATGTGTCTTGTCAAAAAAAAAATACTCCTAATGTGTGGCTGCTTTATGGAGTAGTACTAATTGCTGGTGTCGACCAATGTAACAATGGATTTTTAGGGTCTGTTTGTCATGATTTCTGATGGCTCAAGCTTCTTTTGCACTAGCTTATCAGCTATGGTTTATCTACGTTACGGTGTTTTTCTTTCACAACAAAAACAACATCAATCGACTTATCGGCCTTAGAAACTATCACGCGAAATTGCTTTCCTCTTTTCTCACGAAATGAGCTAAGAATTCAAAGGACAGTTTGTAGCTCCTTTTTGTTTAATTTGCCAAGGAGGCAATGACTAGATTTAGATGCTTATTTTATACTACCATACATATTTTATACTACCATACATGCTAGCTAGATTTTCTTTGAATTTTGTATGTATTGAACCATTCCATAAGAATTTTGTAGGATTTTAGGATGGCCGGTCCTTAGCTCCAAGTACATCGAACAAAGTTCCACCATTCCTGTTCCAAATGGAGCTAAAGGAACCTCCGAGGAAAACTAAATATGAACTCCAATCTCATTGTTTTGTTCTTTTTATCTTTCCAACATTACTTCTAAAGGCATCACTCTAAACTTCCCTTTGTTCTGAAATTATGTAGAATACGAAGTTTTAGGATATTTCATTCCTATGTTTTTCTTATTTCTATGTATTGTAAATCCTTCATTCTAATGTGCCCTAAGGATTTAGGCCTTGTTTAGATGCTCAACTTTGGGCATCCAAAGTTGGAAAAATTTCCTGTAGCGCACTGTAGCAATTTTGTTTTTATTTGATAATAATTGTCCAAACATTGATTAATTAGTCTTAAAATATTCGTCTCGCAAAGTATAATCAAACTGTACAATTAGTTTTTGATTTCATCTACGCTTAGTATTCCATGCATGTGCCGACATTTTGATGTGACAGGGAATCTTCTTTTTGCATAGTGAAATTTGGAAGTGAAATCTGGAATCTAAACAAGACCTTAAATCCAAAGCAATCAATGGAGCTCGTTGAGCTTAAGCCTACGGAATAATGGGAAATTTTAGGAGTAGTAAAATATTTGGAACAATATCAAAATGTGTGGTGCCCTTTTAAACAATAGCTGAAGTTTTAGGATTTCTATTAAACTAAGATAATCCTATGGAACGACATGCTGTGTTTGTCTTCTTGCTCGTATGGACCTGTTTAGTTACTTGCATTAGCTTGTACCATAATTTTTTTTTTTTGAGATTAGCTTGTACCATAATTATGTTGTGTAGGTTGTCCATGCTCGATGGTCCGCGAACGTTTTAAGGGCCTCCTCTATAGCAACATTCTGATAGTTAAAGTTGGGCATGTAGCACGAGGTCCAGTGGCCCGGCACGAGGTCCGATTTTTTTGGCTCGACACGAGCGCAGCCCGGCTCGACCATGTATGGGCCCAGGCTGGCCTGGCCCGATGCACAGGCCATGCCTGGGACGAAACCTAGGCCCATGTGCTAGCACGGCCCGACACGGAAATTACACAAGGCTCGGTGGCGGCCTGTAGATCACCAAAGCCTGCTAAGCAAGACACCCCTCCAAGGTCTGCCCTGCTAAGGAAGATATCCCTCCAAGGCCTGCTAAAAGCCCATGTGGCATGTGCAAACCCTAACCATCTTCATTTCCACCTCCACTCGGCCACTCCTCCCCGCTGCCGCATCTCGGCTCTCGCAGTTGCAGTCTCGCACCCGCAAGAGGCAGCGCGGCAACGACGCTTTCCTCCTTCGGCTCGCGTGTCCCTGCCTCACTCTCTCTCACACACTCGAGCACATCATCGTTGTCGACCCCACCTCGCGGCAACGGTGGTGGCACGCCGGCACACCTCGCTCCTCCTTGCCTCCTGGCCCGTCGCGGCGCACGCCCGACCGGCCTTGAGCGCGGCGGCATCGGTCTCCTCCTTCGCAGCTGGATTCGATGGCGAGCACGGCACATCAACCTCCTCCGCGACCTCAAGCTCGTGCCCGAGCGCCTTGGGCGAGCTTCGAGCACACCAGCAGGGTGGTCGTCTCCTCCCACGGTGGCTACACCCCCCGCCCCCTCCTCCATCTATTTTCTTTGTGTGCTGACATTTGTTGGGTATGGGCCGGCACGGCCCACCAAATGTACCGTGCCTGACGGACAGGCCTAGCACGAAAAAACGGCCCATAGTGTTGTGCTTAGGCCGAAGGCCAGGCCCGCGTGCCTTCTCTGCCCGAAGGCTATCGGGCCGGGCCGGGCCGGGTTGGCCCGTTGCCCATCTTTACTAATAGTTAGTTTGATGAGACTTAGAAATGGTAAAAAAAAAGTACATTGCAATGAGAAGTTATGTGAGCCGTGAGAGATTTGTCTCTTAAAGATCGTGCTAGACTAGTTTTTTGACGGTTACTAGCTATTTTTTCCCTCTCCTTAATAGCCAGTAGAATTCTTTTTGAACTAGCTATTTAGGAACCATTGGGGCTGGGGGTGCCTGATCCTTGCTTGCACAATGCTCAAATCAAGTCAATGCAGTAATAATTATATGCTAGGTTTTGTTCCTATTAGACATTGACATTTGAACATGCAGAATGGACACAAATAAATGTATCATCCTCACCTTCTTCACATCTACTACAGACATGAGACTTACTCCCTCCCTGAAAAAAGTGTCACATAGGGTTTTATGATGGTCGCTTTCTTAAATTTGACAAGGTTTATAAAGAGTATTAGAATATTTATACCTCTAAATAAGTTTATTTATGAAGATATTAACCGACTAATCTAATGATAATTGTACCATAGATTTTAATATTTTTTATATGTATTTGGTCAAAGTTAAAATATTTGACTTCTTAGAAAGTGATAATGATGCTATATTTACGAGGTGGAGGGAGTACACTAGAACATGAAAATGACCACTTGCTACATGATATAATCTTACTAAATGTAACTTGCATGTATAGTCCAAACCAAACACTATGACATCTCATGATACTTGTTGTGGATATGGAGGGAAAGAAATGGTGGAAATTTGATAATCCTAGTGGAAGAGAATATTCTATGCATCAAGCTTAGGGTCACCTGTGTGTGTATATAGTACGCGTTAATGGTTCCAATGATTCCATGCTTTCAATCTGGTTCCTTTAAGACTATGATACTGATAATTGGACATTGAAGCATACGATTAGTATTTTGAAGCTAAAAATCTTTTATATCAGTTAAAGATGTGGGGCAATTTTTACAAACACATGATCTTTTCCATCCCCCCTATCAGAAGAAGCCTTTCAGCAGTATCAAGACTTCTCTGAAATTTTAGACAATTTGCATATAATTGATGAGAACATTTGTATATATATTTGGAACACACCAAATTTCCTCCTCTCAGAAAGCCTATGCCCATCTCATTGGTAGAAAACAAGTTCATCCTGCTTATTTCTAGCTTTGGGAAAGTTGTAGTAAAAGAAATAAAAGTTTTCTTGGCTACTTTTGGGACAGGATCAGTACTAGAAACTTGCTAAGAAGGAAACGCATGGCCCTTGATGATTATAACTGCCCTGTTTGTAGTCTTGCACTGAAGAGACTATTCTCAATCTCTTCCTTGACACTCCTTTTGCAGTGGATTGGCACACTTTGGGTCTGAAATATTGATGATCACACAGATATACTTGAAACAATCTCTTCTTTCATAATTCAGTTAGTTGTTTCATTCTTCGTGGAAATTATAATCTCCTATGTTGGGCCATCTGGTCAGTGATAAATGAGGCAATCTTTAGAAATATTCAACCGTCCATCTCAAATGCAAGAAGACACTTCAAAGTTGATTTTGCTGAAGTTATCCTTCAAGCAAAGAAGAGATATGAACCTACTATTACTCAATGGATAGAATATTATGTGTGATTGTAATGATCTTTTTTGTTTCATGAGCTTGGTTGTAAAGACAGTTGTTTATTTTTAATAAAAGCACCCTCCTATTTTAATAAAAAACCAATTTCGCTAGCATTAATTGACAGTCCGGTGTGTAAAATTGGAAGAGAGTTCACTGATCGAACTCAGATCCGCACGTTGTAGCGTTGTGGTGCCTAGACATTTTTGGCGCTATCAAAGAGCAAATTAGTAAGGGGAGTGGAACGACACATGCATGATGTTTCTCATGAATATTATAAGTAGTCAGTTTTGGAAATTTGCTTCTCAAAAAAGGTATTTTTTTTAAAAAAAAATCAATTTCAACTTACTTTGAATTCATGCTAATGAAACCAATAGAAGCTTAAACAAACAGAGCCTAACATTTGAGCAAATACGCTATAAAAAGCCGCCACGCGTCCCACCAATCGGACGGATGCGTGGCTGCTTCCTCATGACAATAAAAAAATTGTTCGCTTCCTTATCCCTCTCTCACTTGCGCTCAAACTGGCCAGACTTCTCTTTCTGCTTCCTTGCGACTCATCCCCTCCGCACGCCGTCCTCCGCCGATCCCTTCCCTTCTTCAGCCTGCGTCGCGCGCTTCCCCTGTCCTCCATCCTTCCCTTGCTCGCCTTCGTGCTCCCTCATGCTCTCTCTCGCTCCCTCGGCCATTTGTCCACGTGTGCGCCCACCTAGGGCCCCCGCAATGGGCGGATGCGGCGGCAGCGGCCGTGGATCCGCCGGATCCGGCGATGGCAACTGTGGATCCGGTAGATCCGGCGTTGACGATGGATGCGGCCGGATCAGACCCATTTACCTCTTCTCTTCCTCCCCTCCTCTCTTTGTTCCTCCCTGAATTTGGATCTGAGGCTCCTTTTTCCCTCTCTTCACCCTCCTCTGCTGATTCCTTCTCCTTTTCCTTCCGCTCCCCCTTTCTCCCTCTGTATCTAATGGGATGGATCTCGCCGTGGGTTTTAGTTGATATTTTTGTTTTGAACAGATGATTTGATTGTTGCAGTAGTAGATCTCATGTTGTTTGCACGGGGTTGTTCGAATGTTTTCGCAACATATGCTTTTTTTGATTGTTGCTTTGTAGTAGTTGTCGTTTTGTTTTTGCATTAGTTTTTTTTTGTTGCAACAGTTTTTCCCGGTTGTTACAATAGATTTTTCCCTTTTGCTTAGGTTTTTTCCGATTGTTGCAACAATTTTTTTGGTTGTTACAATAGAGTTTTTCCCCGAGTTTCAGGTCATATTTCTTTGTGTTTGTTTCATTAGAGCTTTTTTTTATGTTGCAATAGCTTTTTTTTTCATGTTTGCAAGGGGCGGTTTCTTTGTGGTAGCATGCTGGCTGCGGGCGGAGGTGCTATGTCCGACAGGGGATGGATCCGCGTGTGTGGGATGCTTTGCACGGGTTTAGCCCTTTTTTATTTTGTTTTCTACTCCATGGTTGGTGCGGAGGGTTGAGCGTCCGATGGGAGTCCGAGCACTAGAAGCGTCCATCTAAATAAGAAACGAAGTCTTGACCCCCCCCCCTCAATAAATACGTCACATCAGCAAAATACTATAAATAATAGGGTAGATTCTATGGTAGTCACAGTGTAGTCTAAGCCTATTTATTGTCTTTCTATTTTATTACATCAGCAAAGTATTAAAAATAGAAGGATAATAAACAAGATTGAACTTTACGTTAGAGTGCATGTGAGTGCCCTTATAACAGGAAGTATGGGTAGACTTTGAAAAAGAAAATTGGGGTATGCACATCTGTATTACACATGAGGCTGTAGAATTCACAATTTATTAGGTGACAACCCTATGATTCAGTACTAGTAAGGACCATACAGATAGAGGAACACCGCTTTCATTGATGACAGTTTGATAATGCATCAACCTATCAAAGACCCTATGTTCATGTCTCTTTCGGTACAGCTAGCCGGTGCAAGTGCAACTGTTGTGCAACAAAATATTAAATCGCGGGCCAATGTTTGGTGATGTGCACATAAAACATCCTTTTCAGTAATTAGTCAGTAATCAGCACAATCGCAACTTAAAGACACTGACATAAATTCTTATGGTTCCCATCCTTGTTGAAGTATTGACTGAGCGAGACAATACCGTGACACTATGAAAACCGTGACACTATGAAATGAAATCAGTTGGCTTTTCCACCAGCCGAACAAGTATTGATATGATAACGGTAAATACAGTACTACTGTTGTTACCCTCTTTTTATGCTATAGTATTTTGCTCGGTTCCTAGGAATTCATTCATGGCCTAGAATATCATTCCAATCAGAATTGCTTCTATAATTTGCATAGCGAGCGAGAACCCCAACCGAAGGAGCCCGGGATACCTCCCGAGGGTGGGTCTTTTTCAAAGAGAAGAATAAAAAATATATCTCCCGATGCAATCCGAGTGCAGGATGTGGGTCTTTTTCAAAGAAGAAAAGTTTACTCTGTGGAGCTTCGATTGCCGATTGTCACACTCCTAAATTAAATTGGGGTTCTTGCGGTGCTTCATCAGTAACATAACGTGTTAAGGTTATCGCCATTTGGGCAGTGGGAAAGAAAGTAGGAAAGCATTGGTGATGTGATGAGATGACTGATGATGTTCCAGCTCCACAGCCCAACTATACATTAATGAATAATAAGCGTAACCACCCAAACGTAACATAATTACGGGCAGTTACTGCGGCCACCTGCCTCGCAACCCCCACCGCCATCAATGCGTGATCTACTACCAGCTCTCGCACTATTGCCGTCATGCCTAGCTTAGCTCGCCACCTCCCCAACCGTGCGTGGATTGAAACAGCTTCAGAAGCTCAACTGCGCAAGAGGCGTCCTCTCATGGATCCCAGAGCGAGCGAGACAGGCAGGCAGAGAGAAAGCGGAGGAGAGGAAAACGGCAGATGCGAGAGAAAGCACAGTTGGAAACCCCTCCTCCATTAAATAAGGGGGGATGCGTGTCGCGGCTAGCCACGCGACGCGAGCTCGCTCTTCTGGCCAAGGTCCAGGGACAGGCGCCAGAGCTGCTGCTGCATCCCGCTAAAAGCTAGCCTAGCAGCAGAGCACCTAGCTAGAACAAGAACAAGAAAGAAAGTGAACTAGTGGCGGGGTACACAGGGAGTGGACAGCGCCGGCCGGCCAGAGAGGCAGAGAGAGAGATGGACGGCAGCAGCGGCGGCGGAGCATACGGTGGCGGCAACGGGGAAGCGTGGCGCGGGGCGGTGTCGCCGGCGGCGCGGTACGCCGAGTCCGGCGGCGCCAGCCTGACGTGGGAGAACCTCACGGCGGTGCTGCCGGGCGGCGGCGGCCGGCCCACCAAGAAGCTGGTGCAGGGGTTGTACGGCTACGCCGTGCCCGGCCGCGTCGTCGCCATCATGGGGCCTTCCGGCTCCGGCAAGTCCACGCTCCTCGACTCCCTCTCCGGTACGTACGTCGTCCTCGCCGCCCTTCGTCTTCCTCGCGTCGCCTGCGTGTCCTGCTCCTGCAGCTCCTGCCTGCCCACGCGGAGGATTCAATGCGCACCTCCGTACTCCTGTCTCCACGGATTGATTTTGTGTGAGCGATCTGCAGGGAGGCTGGCAAGGAACGTGGTCCTCACTGGGAAGGTGCTGCTCAACGGCAAGAAGAGGCGGCTGGATTATGGCGTCGTGGTGAGCATCAGCTACCTTGGCTAGCCATGCAGATGAATGAATTATATTATTATTAACCCATCACGTGTTTCATGGCAAACTTTGCAATCTCATCATGACCGTCGTGCTCAGGAAATAAATACCGTGCATGTTCTTTCTTTGTTTCTTTCTCTTTTTTTGTTGATGTCTTAGTTCCATTCATCGATTGATTGCTATGCATATATTGATCTTATCTGAAATCAAGCTTCTACAGGCATTTTAGCTCTCCAACATATCATAAACATCATTACACCATATATTAAGGTTTGATGTGGATGTAGTGAGGTTTTTCTATGCAAACGTGGCATGTATGCATTCAGAGAAAAGTGGATGTGGTTGGGTTACAAATATAGGAGTATCCTGGACACATTGCTAGGTGTATGGCTGGCAGGCACGTGCCACCAATCTGAAGGTGGAGTTTAGGATCCAACGATTGAGGTTTTATGGCACCAGCAAGGTGGCATGTGTAGGAAACCAAGCTATATTTTGAACTCATTGATGCCTGTGTCTTTTCCTAGTTATTAAATTCCTGGTAATTCCACAACAGAATAATTTCGTTTTCTGAACTTGCGTTTATAGTAGGTATAATTTCCAAACTAATCATCCTTTTTTTCGGTTCATGTTAGTATAGGGTCTCTAATTATATACATGCCATGACAGCAATGGTATTTGTGTAACATCCCCCTGTTCAGAACTTCTGAATTTGCTAAGAATTGGAGTGAAAAATTCAGGACAATTCTTTCAACAACATATTCAAATCCTCTTTCACATAAAAGCCCTAGTCCCCAGATGGTCTCCTGCCACTGCCCAGCCTGCACCACCATCTGAAAATGAACTGCCAGAGTGGCACTCGAATTGAATGCCCAACTAATTCCAAAGTTAGCATTCAATTCATTGCCGATGCAGTTGTATATCCCTTTCAGATCTTTGAATGGATGTCATTCTGCCATCACACAAGTTTGTCAAAACCACTTAATAATTAATTGTTGAATGGACTAGTCTAACTTTTTCACATACACGGTATTTTGAAGATACATGAGGGAATCTTTCATCTTCAGAACAAAGAAAAACCACAGTATGCTAGCTTTCTCCTACCGCTCAAAGCACTAGACAAATAGTCTTGAAAGTTTCTCAGAAGAATTGTTGATCTAAACTTGTAAACCATGTGCTATTACCATTAAGCATCATCCCACACGAAATTCCAATTCATATCAGTGTGTACCTCGAGGAAGAGAAACTACTACGATGTATGGTATTCACTAAAATAGTATAATCCACTACAAATTATCAGTGCCAAGGTTGGGATGATCAGCGTAAAATACTTATTATTTGATTCTTTTTTTTGCGATGATTATTAGTCAAAGTTAGCAGGATCTACATGATAGATTCTTTCGAAAAGCAAAGAAACATTTTTCACTGGACACAATGATTTCGAAAGTAGTACAAGCAAGTCATATATGAACTGAAAAATTTTATTAGATCCCTCTTGGTAAGTTGTCTAATATTACCCAGTATCTATCTTGCTTCTTGACCTTGCGAATTTATTTGGCCTGCACTTATATGAATTTTGTGTGAGTCTAGCCGATTCATTTTATAGCTATTCTTATGTAAAGTGTCACGTTAAAAAAATACTTATGTAAAGTGTTTATAGAAATCAGAGAACCTCATGTACCGTGTTCACCAAACTTGTATAGTTTGTTTTGTGAGAAAATAGGTGTGGAAACTCTGCAGTTCATTTAAATTGCAAGAAACTTTCACTCAAGTAGGAAGTTCTAAAATGTTTACTCTAGTAGTGGGTTTAGTATATCATCAGTTAGCAAATTAAAATGACCTTGAAAAAGTCAACTGTATGCTATCTGATGTCAACATCTCTGTGGACACAACATGACAGGCATATGTGACCCAAGAGAACGTGATGCTGGGTACACTGACAGTGCGTGAGACGGTGACCTACTCAGCCCTCCTCCGGCTGCCATCGAGCATGCACAAGTCAGAGGTGCGCCGCATTGTGGACGACACACTGGATGAGATGGGCCTCCGGGAGTGTGCTGACCGTCACATCGGAACCTGGCACCTCCGTGGCATCAGTGGCGGCGAGAAGAAACGCCTAAGCATCGCGCTGGAGATCCTTACTCGCCCACGTCTCCTTTTCCTCGATGAGCCCACCAGTGGCCTTGACAGTGCCGCTGCCTTTTCTGTCGTCCAGACGCTGCGGCATCTCGCCGTTGATGGTGGCCGCACCATCATCTCTTCCGTGCACCAGCCCAGCAGTGAGGTATTTGCACTCTTTGATGACCTCTGCCTCCTCTCCAGTGGGGAATGTGTCTACTTCGGTGACGCCAAGCTAGCAACACAGGTTTGTTTTGCTTTACGTATCTGGCAACTGATCAATTACAAATGCATTTTGATTATTTCACTTTGAAATTAAAAATGTTGCTTTGTTCACGCGTGCAGTTCTTTGCGGAAACAGGGTTCCCGTGTCCCAGCCGGAGGAATCCATCAGACCATTTCCTCCGTTGTGTCAACTCAGACTTTGATGATGTTGCTGCCACCATGAAAGGATCCATGAAGCTGCGACAAGTACGTGACCTGTGATTTGAGCCTTTTTACTTTTAGATTACATATGGTTTCTGATGGGTCTTTGATCAATTTTGTTGAAGGAGGCAGAGCTTGATCCCCTGTTGAAGTACTCTACCTCAGAGATCAGGGAACGGCTGGTGGACAAGTACAGGATCTCAGATTATGCCATGATGGTTAGGAGCACAATACACGAGATAACCAAGATTGTAAGCATCAGTTTGCACTCAAAACTTTGTCAACTTTAGAATTATTACTTCAGTATTTGAAAGTTTTTGTTGTTGTAAATTTGATGAAAATAATGCAGGAGGGTGTGATGGTGGAGGTGATCCGTGGCAGCCAAGCGAGCTGGTTCAAGCAGCTCCGCACGCTGACAAGCCGGTCTTTTACCAACATGTCCCGCGACTTGAACTATTACTGGCTGCGCATCATCATTTACATCGTCATGGCCATCTGCCTGGGAACCATCTACTACGATGTGGGCACCAGCTACTCAGCCATACAGGCACGCGCCTCATGTGGCGGCTTCGTGTCCGGCTTCATGACCTTCATGTCCATCGGTGGCTTCCCATCCTTCATCGAGGAGATGAAAGTGTTCACCCTCGAGCGCCAGAATGGCCACTATGGTGTCGCCGCCTACATCATCTCCAATTTCATCTCCTCCATGCCATTCTTGCTCACCGTGTCCTGGGCCAGCGCTTCCATCACATACTGGATGGTCAAGTACCGGTCAGGCTTCAGCTACTTCGCCTTCTTCGCCCTAAACCTCTATGGTGGCGTCTCTGTCATTGAGAGCCTTATGATGATCATCTCCGCCCTCGTGCCAAACTTCCTCATGGGCCTCATCCTTGGTGCTGGTGTCATTGTGAGTCTACCTTCTCATTGACTTGTCCTTCTTCATCACTACTGTTTGCTCATGCAGGTTTTCCATGATTTTGCAGGGGATCATGATGTTGACGTCTGGATTCTTCCGGCTGCTTCCTGAACTTCCAAAGATCTTTTGGAAGTACCCAGTGTCCTACATTGTCTATGGGTCATGGGGATTGAAGGTATGTCATCATTTCTAAGTCCTTGAATCCAGAAATACTGAAATACAAATCCGGATACAAATGTTAATGGCTGCTGTCACGTGCAGGGCGGGTACAAGAATGACATGATTGGGATGGAGTTCGAGCCAATGACACCAGGGCAGCCAAAAATTAAAGGAGAATATATCATCACCGAGATGATGGGGCTGAGCTTGAACCACTCCAAGTGGTTGGACCTTGCCATGATCTTTGTTCTCCTCTTCGCCTACCGGCTCACCTTCTTCATCGTGCTAAAGGTCAAGGAGGCTGCTGCGCCATACATCCGTGTTGCCTACACAAGCTTCACTGTCAAGCGTCTTGAGCGGCGTGCCTCCTTTAGGAAGACACTGGCCATGACGTCTATGTCCAAGCGGCACAACCCGCCACACCCCATGGCCATCCAGGAGGGCCTCAACTCACCCATGCCATACTGAACCGAGGAGTCGAAAAGCAGAGAGTGCTGCTGGTAGCTAATGGTAGTAGTGGTTTATATCACAATTACATGTGGATGTGCTTACAGATTTGTCTGTTTGATTGTTTAGTTGTCAGAGCGTTCTCAAAGATACCCACGAGATACAGTCTTCAGAGGATTCGTTTCACTGTAATAACTCTGAATACCATACACATACAAGATAAGTGTTGTGCACTTGTGCGTACTTCTTTTTTTGTTTTTGTAAACATTAAATCAGGCAATGATCCTTAAGAAAAGTATGGAGTATTGTCTGTGACGTGGGTAGGCGAGTAATGCATGTCTTGGTCTGAGCAATCTGAAGAATAGTAGACTTGTAGGCTGAATATTTGTTTGTGTAAAGGATTTTTTTCCACGCTTGCTATAGTCCAGATGTCTGAAATCAAAGATCAAGAGAAGAAAAAAAAAAAGATGTATACTGCTGGTTTTCTATATGGTTATATGAAGATCTAATTTGAAACTGTCCATTATCTGAAAAAAAAACTTCAATTTCAGGCACCTGAGAAATAGCATCCCTTTTTTTAAACAATGGCAATAGCTTTACCGAAAGTTGCTTTATTACAAGGAGAAAACAAAAAGAAATGCTCAGATGGTAATTATTTAGTATAACCAGGTACAGCTAGGACGAGGGCACTACATTTCTCCACAAAGTAGCATAGTTTGGTAGAGCACTCTTTCCTCCGAACTTTATATTTTGATTCACATAGACATAGTTTTTTTTTTTTTTGGAAAAGGGACTGCTGGTTTTCTATATGGTTATATGAAGATCTAATTTGAAACTGTCCATTATCTGAAAAAAAAACCCTTAAATTTCAGGCACCTGAGAAATAGCATCCTTTTTTTTTAAATAATGGCAATAGCTTTACCGAAAGTTGTTTTATTACAAGGAGAAAGCAAAAAGAAATGCTCAGATGGTTATTATTTAGTAAAACCAGGTACAGCTGGGACGAGGGCACCACATTTCTCCACAAAGTAGACTAGTTTGGTAGAGCACTCTTTCCTCCGAACATATATTTTGATTCACATAGACATAGGTTTGAACCCTACATCCTCTTATTAAAAAGCTAGGGTGCAGTCTACCTCCTTTCTATCAAGTTTTTTAATATATTTTGATTCACTCATGGAGAGATTCTGATG
This sequence comes from Themeda triandra, assembly GCA_018135685.1. Classification (NCBI taxonomy): domain Eukaryota; kingdom Viridiplantae; phylum Streptophyta; class Magnoliopsida; order Poales; family Poaceae; genus Themeda; species Themeda triandra. Next base: position 725,815 of record JAENPR010000228.1, read on the forward strand.
GAGAGGAGGCTGAGAAGCAAACGACAACTGATTCTAGAGTGATTTTAATTGCGACAGAGCGGGGGGCTATGGAGAGTGAGTTTTTTTAAGCTCTCGTAGTATGAATGGAGAAGTGGTTTTTATCACCTCCCAAAAATCTAGTTACATTTCAACTATTTGGTAGGACTTCTGTCAGCAACCACACCAACGAGGCGCAAGACAAGGACCAGACGAACGCGAACGGGAACGACAACGACTCGGGCGCGGTCACCACGCCAGCTGGCGAGCCGGAGCCCGAACCGCGCCGTGGCCACCGCGAACGCAAGAAAAGCAGCAGGATCGCAGGACCCGAATGGGCGTGACTCGTGTGCGTCGATGCAGCTGCGCCTGCGGAGTCACGCCGGCCTTGAGCCATGTATAAATGCCTAAGAGCCGTGAGCGAGAGGGGCATCATCAAACAGAACAAGCAGCTTGAACTGCCTTCTTCCCGAAGACATATCGCTACCTACCTTTGCTCTTGTTGTCTGATCCGATCCCCTTGCTTTGCTATCAACTCCAAATTCTCCAATTCCGATCCGAGATGCTATCAACTTCACTCCAAAGGAGGGAGCTGTAACACCTCCAGTGTTAAGCACTAATTAAACTTGCTTAATCATGTCATCATTTGCATAAGCATGCATTATCATCATGTTATACAGTGTAAGCTTGCTTGTCTTGATGAAATAGATTATTCTTGATGATTGCCTGCAAATGATGTTGGTAGTGTTAAGTATAGTGGTAACATATGATTGAGAATCCTCTTAAAGGATTGCAATTAGTCGGCTTGATTTGGATAGTTATGCTTGGATCAATAGGTTGACTTGTTTGATTTATTGAATGTCTTTGTTGGTTTTGTTAAAAAGTATTTCTCAGGAATTCCAAATATTTTTGGGGTCAAAAGCTTTTAGATGGAAAATTTTATAAGGAATAAAACTCCCAAAGACCACTTCTTGTGAAAATGGGTGGAAGGCATATATTTTTGAGGGTGAAGATCAGCCTAGGGGGCTGTTTTTCCATTTAATGGGTTGTTAAAGCTATTTTATTTGGGAATTTATATTTTCAAAACTATGCGGAATCTGACCAAACTTCCTTGAGGAGAAATATTCTACTCATCGAGAGGATCTTTTTTCGTGTTGAAAGTTTTTGCTAGCTCGGCATAGATTTGGAGATATAGCCGCTTTAAAAATCGTGCGCCGTCACTTTTAAAATTAAAATTTGTTTTTTTTGGGACCCACCTGTCATCCTCTAAAAGGGGACAGGCAGGCCCCTGTGTCGCTCTCTCAGGGCCGGAGAGGGGCATGGCCGCTGCGTGCCTCCCACGCGCCGCGAGCACGCGGAGGACGACGCCACGCCACCCCGTCGCCCTCTCACCCGGTTCCTCACTCCTCCACCTCGCCTCACTCTTCTCTGCCTCCTCCTCTCTTCCGGTTCCACATCGCCAACCCAAGGCCAGGGCCACGCCGCCGCCATTCTCGCCGGCAGGGCCGCCTCGTCCTCGCAGTGGGTGCGGCGCCGTCGCCCGCGCTACGCCACACTCGCACCTCGAGCTAGCCTGCGGCGCGCTCGCTGCTCCGCCCGAGCACTCCACCACAGCAAGGCGTCGCCAGCCGCTCGCCGGCGTTCTGCGCCTCATCGTCCGCAACCAAGCACCACGCCGTCCTCGCCACACATCACAGCGCCTCCCGCGCCCTTCCGCCGTGGCCTGGCACCGCCAGGGGCAGCCGCCGCCCCCAAGCCGAGCCGGCGGCCGGCGCGGCCAGTTGAAAGGTCTCTTGTTTGGTTTTGATAATTGAGTGACAACTTAGGTGGACTAATTGTGTGATCATGAGAATACACAGGGGTTTAGTCCACAGGTGAATGTGAGATGAAGGAGCTTCATTGCATATGTGACATGACATGGAGTCATGTGACCAATGGTGAAGATCTAGATGAGGCTTGGCTCGAGGCCGGAGGGTGTGTGAAGGACAAGTCGAGGCAGTGGAGCGATGGACCATGAGATGGTGAAGCTCGGGCATGACTTGGCTCCGATGGACCATGAGGCGGTGAAGAGCAAGTGAGATCAAGATCGATGGACCGAGAGGGTTGCATGACGATATGAAGTGGATCATATCATCTTGAGATCGTGTCGGTGCATGTGCTGCATTGGCACTCCGGTGGAAGACGGTGGAAGTGGAAATGCGCAAGGCAAAGGTATGCTATAGGGCATTTCATTTCACCGGTCATGAGGAGTGTAGAGAAGTTGATGACCGGATTTAGGATTGATAGCCGTACTATCAAGAGGGGCAAACTTGTTTGCATCTCGGTCATCTAGTGCCACTTGAGCGATCTAACATTGCGACATGCTAGGATCGAGTGGCGTTGTGAGAGCAAGTGAAAATCCTTTGAAAATGATTGTGAAAATGCTAACACACATGCACATGGTGGTGTTCACTTGGTGGTGTTGGCACATTTACAAAGGTGGTGTTGTTCGCGCTTTGGTTTGTAGGGTTGAGATTGGTTTGGGTCCTTCTCTCCCTCCCGCCGAGCTTGCGAGGCAGGATTCGGTGTTTTCGAGAAATTTGGAGGCATATTTTCTATTGCGCCGGATACAAAATCTTGAAGAAAGCATGCTAACTTGGGAGCACAAGTTGTACACGTGTTGGTTAGCATGTTGGAGCAAAGGTTGAAGAGAAAGCGCGGAGAAACGGCAAGGACAGCGCTCAGCGTAGCGCCGGACGCGGCCCTCGGCCTGCGCCGGACGCCAAGTGGAGTCCAGCGGCGTAGGGCATGGGCGCGCGCACGGCTGGGCTTGCGCTGGGAGGCGCCGGACGCGGCCGGGGTTCCGCGCCGGACGCACTCCAGTGACCCTCGCAGCGGGGCGACGCGCCGGACGCGTGGAGGCCGCGGCGCCGGACGCGCTGAGCCTGGCGTCCGGCGGTCTTCGTGCGTGGCGCAGGAGCGGCTTCTCCACGGCGCCGGACGCGTCCGGTGGGGGCGCACTGGACGTAGCGTGGAGGAGGTCCAGCGTCCGGCGGTGTGGAGGAATTCGAACGGGGGCACCAACGGTCGACGCGCGCGCGCGGCACAGCGGCACTGGACTCGTCCGGCGGTGTCCGGATGGCGCGTCCGGCGCAGGTGACCGGCGGCTGCGTGAGGAGCAACGGCTCTATTTTGACCTTGGCCTATAAATAGAGACCTTGGCCGGTTGTGGCCAGTTGTTGAGCACACTAGGGCCTTAGTGGCTTGTGTTGTGGTGCTTGGGAGCCCTCTAACTCATCCATGCTTGAGAGTGTTCATCCACTTGAGTTAGAGATCGATTCTAGTGCGTTGCATTGAGAGATTTGCATCGAGTGGCACTAGGTGATCGTGTTGCAAGCCGTTGTGCTTGTTACTCTTGGAGGTCGCCACCTCCTAGACGGCTTGGTGGCAAGAGACTCCGTTGAAGCACGCGTGGAGATTGTGCGGCGCTCTGGAGGAGGATTTGTGAGGGGTTCTTGAGCCTTCCCCGCGGGTGCGCGAATTGGCTACTCTAGTTGAGCGTGGCTTGGAGGATCCCGTTCTTGTGTTGATTGGAGTTGGGGCTCCCCGGAGGGGTTGTTGGCAGTGAGCCAACTTGAGCGGCCATCTCATCACCAAGTCAGTGTATCGCCACAACTGGACGTAGCTTGGTGGCGACCAGATGAACCAGGGGAAAAATCGTGTGTCGATTTGTGATTGTCGAGGCTTCGACCTCCTTGTTCTTGTGTGTGAGGCTTCGACCTCCCTTGAGCTTGTTTGTAGGTGGTTGGTCTCTACGCCCGGTGATTCACCACCGCCGCAACTTCGTGTGTCCACTCTTCGCGGTGGTTTGCATCCCCTCTAGCTCAAGCTTGTATTTACATTTGTTTCTTTCTTGTTTAGCTTGAGTAGTGGCTTTTGTGCTCTTTTGCTTGTGTAGCTAGTTGAGCACCTTCTTGCTTGTGTAGCTAGAAGTAGATTAAGTGTTTTGCTTAGCTTGTGTAGTTAAGTAAATTGCGCTCTTGGGTTCGGCTTGTGTAGCCTTGTCCTTGAGCTTCTAGTGAGCTTAGGTGTGGCTTTGTGCTCTTGCTCATTAGAATTGTGTAGGTGCTCCCCGGTGTGGCAAAGTACTAGTTGCTTAGGTTTGTCTGACCTTGCAAGCTAGAATTGTTTAGGTGAGCACTAGCTAGTTTAGCACCTTGCTTCTTGTTTAGGATCCTTTTTCAAGGTGCTACTAGAGTTGTAGTTAGTGGGGGTTAGTCTTGGCTAGATCAATAGTTTTAATTCCGCATTTGTTTCGGTTAGCCGGTGCGTAAGTTTTTTGTAAGGACTATTCACCCCCCTCTAGTCCATCTCGACCCTACACGTGGTATCGGAGCAGGGTCTCTTATTTTAGTGGTCTTCACCGACCCGAGAGGATGGCAACTAGAGGGATAGATGTTGAGTGCTCCTGTGACATGCACACTTTTGATGGCACGGACTTTGCTCGGTGGAAACACCATATGCTTGATCACTTTCGTGCCTCGGGAGCTAAGGTGTGGTGGGTTGTCACCAATGGTCTCACCCAACCATTGGATGAGGAGAACATCACCGAAGCTCAAGAAGCAATCTATTATCTTGATGTTAATGCACATTGTTATCTAATAGATGCTTTGAGTTGTGATGTGCTCAAAGCATGCTTGATGGACTCAAAGCATGCTGTGGGAGTCCATCAAGCATACCTATGGTGATGTCTCCACATGGGATGATGAAAAGTACAAGGTGGAGGAGCCCAAGGTGATGCTACTTGAGGATGTTGAGCATGACCACAACAAGATTGTTGTGGAGGATTGCTCCACCTCAAGTTCAAGTGAAGATGATGATCATCCTACCATAAGTTCACTTGATGATGATGCCTCAAGTGAAGCAAGTGAAGATTCTACCTCAAGCTCACTTGATGATGGCAATGAGAGTGATGACACTACCACAAGCTCTCCTACTTCATCACATTGCTACATGTCACATGGTGACCGCAAGGTAAAGATTGGCAATGTGATCTTTGATTGTGATGATCCAAGTCTTGAGATTGTGTTTAAGTTGTCAAGAGCTTTAGAAAAGGAGTTTGCTAAAACAAGTCTTTTGGAAAAAGAAAACTCTTTTCTAAAGAACACATGTGAACAACAAGAGCATCTACTTTATGTTACTACTTGTTCACATGATGTGCTAAAATTGGCTCATGAGGAACTTAGTGTTGCTCATGATAACTTGGCACAAGAACATGCTTCTCTCACTAAGAAGTTTTCCAATGGAGAAATTCAAACTAGTGAGAGCTCATCACTTGGGTCAAATGATCAATCACATGCTACTAACCCTTGTGATGTAGGCAAGAAGCATGTATCCACCTCTTGTGATGATTTACTATCTATGCCATGTTCTTCACATATAGATGCTTGTTCTTCTTCTATGTCTTGTGAGACTAACCTTTTGAAGGAGAACAATGAGCTCAAGAATCAAGTGAAGAATTTGAGCAACAAGCTAGAGAGGTGGACCAACTCTCATGTCGCTCTTGATCATATGTTGAAGAACAAGAGAAGATTTGGTGACATGAGTGGTGTAACAGAACTGACCAACTAACATAATTACTGTTCACTAATCGAGCCACCGTGGCAGCTTAAGTAGTAAACCGCAATCATATTAGCCCGGTAGTCCGCGAAATCTCGAAGGATCTCGGACTTTTACAACAAAACACCCGAATCGTAAGTTCAGCAGTTCCCATTCACTCAAGTTACTTTTACAAACTTTATCAATACACCGATGGTTACAAATATAATATTTTACAACTTAGGGTTTTCAAATAAACGGCGGAAGAGAAAAATCTTTGCAACTACACTCACACCTACATTTTTAAATATTGTGCCAGCTCAGGGCCGACTCCTTCAAAAGCATGTAGATGAGATATAAGAGTTGACTTGCCCGAAGTCTAATCCTCCCATAACGGGATATAAGTCCACCGTGTCACCACCGTGGTAGCCTCCAACCTACAACAAACAACATTGGGAATTGCACCCTGAGTACGTGGGTACTCAGCTAGACTTACCCGTCTTAAACCAGAAAATAAGGACGCTTTGGGGTGGAATGCATGGCCTTATAGTGGATTAGCTGACTCATTTGCGAAAAGCACAAGTTATCAAATTATAGATATGTATAAGTATGAGTCTTTCATTTTATTTTGCATAGCTTATCATTATAACCTGTTTATGCTAGGTGAGCACCTATGCTAATAGCAATCACTTGAGTTATTATAAGCAATCAATGGTAACCATGTCCATTTGGCATTATCCAACATCATCCACATAACCAAGATCTCTTGTTCCATAGTAGCATTACTACGAGGCCGAAGCTCAAGTCAAGTACTCACTGTCCAGGAGTGATGGCGATTCGAATCGATTACTAACCAGCTGGTGATATATGCCCCACACAAACCCCACTCACTGGCCAAAGTGAGTGATAGGTCACCGTTGGTACTGTTCGGGTAAAGTCGCAGGACCGCTATGGACAAGTCTACACCCAGAGGTTATCCGGTGCCAGGATGCATCAAGACATGTCTGCCCAAGGAACGATGCCAGGTAGCTCAGAACATTCTTGCCCTTGGTCACTCGGGCCTCTACCACTCCCCCAAACTTCGGTGTTCTTGCCTACATTTCGGTCACCGGCCCAAACAGAGCTACTAGGCTTCGCGGTTCCATGATACCAACTAAATGTGGGGCTGCGTTCAACATGACTCGAGGGCCGACAACGATCGGTCCTTAATCGACACAGACGGAGTTACTACATTCCAAAACCTTGCAAAACTCCGCCCGGTCTCAATTTTATCCAACACACTTGGTTATATCCAACATAATCATCTTATGCCAATTATATCTCTGGTAACCACCTATATCTCGCAGGTGACAGGAAATCACCCGACTGCTACCGATCTAATTAAGCAGAGCTAAGCATTAAAATCGGTCCTGCACCTTACAGGGTAAGGGTATTTTAAGTGGACAAGGAACAGATGACATGCAGCAAGGGTTCCAGGCAACTCCTGTAACGTAATGCATTAAACATATAAAAGGATGCAAGTGATATTTGCAAACATAGGAGAAATGCTCCGAGGCTTGCCTTAGTTAGAAGGTCAGGTTGAAGCTCCAGGTACACGACTACTCCACGTCGGATTCCTGGTTCTTGATCACTCCGCGTGCGGATCTCCGTTCGCGGCTTGTCCTTCTGGATCCTTGACTTCTCGACGAATGTTCTACACGTGATCCTGGAATGATGCGTATGCATATGTATGAATACATGATTGTCGAGGTATATGCATGATCATGGGTGGTTGACGATTGTCGATGCACGGGTAGCAATGATCCTATTATATTTATCACTAGCAAACAAGCCAGTAAAGCCAAAGATCTATACTTAGTCATAACCCTCTTAACCCAATCATCATGACTCACTCAATAACAATCAGTCATACCTAGCCTCATCACTACAAGTCATCATCATCAAGTCCTATACACAACATTACACACTCAGGCTTCATTTTCCAATTATAGGTATGTAATTGGCAGTCCATTAATAAAATCATAACTGGAGTTCTATACACCCTATGAACATGAATAAGGACAATCTGTAAAGCTTATCAAATTTCCCATCAATCATCTCAAGACACCAAGACATGATTCCTAACTTAACTGGCCCTAAAACAGACAACACTAGAACTGGTTCAGGGAAAACAGCAATTAAACAGCCTGCCTAACCAAGTTGCATGAGCCATAACTCCTAAACTAATCATCCAATGACCACCAAATTTCAACAGTAGGCTCATATACTAATTTCAAACCAATCATATAAAGACAAGTTTCCCAGAAAGCCAATTTACAATTGGGTTAAGCATGACATCATGCAAGCAACCCCAATTTAACCGGCTATGGGTTGAACAGCAACCCATAGCTACATAAAGCCTAAAATCCTACAAAAATTACAGTAGATAACACATGACAATGCCAGTGCATCATCCAAGTTTCACTCCAATTGGATGATCCTACTGTCCTACACATAAATGACATGGCAGCACGAAACCAAGGACCTATAAATACTTTGTAATACCAACTTGATCACACAATGAAACCAACCATACACAGAGCTACATATTGTCATATAAGAAGCCTACAAAAAGTACCAACCTCATATTCAACCTATACAATTGATTTATGAATTATCTTCGACATAGGCAACAAATGGCACTTGAACTACAACTCCCTAATTTTACACAGCAAGCATGCATGATACATTTACCATAGACAGAGCATGGCAATACAAGGCTAACAAAATAAGAACCACATTTTTCAGAGCCTCCTATGATTTACTATGTATTTCTAAAGATTACTAGCATTTCACCAATTAAATCTAAACTCAATATAAAAGTACAGCAATCATGGCATGTCATAATTTTCACAGATAGTTCACATAACAAGAAAAATAACGCAACTTGAATCACTGGAATTGGACGGGTAGAACTCCCTCTATGAATTTCTAAAGCTTTAAATGGAAATCTGGAAAACATTTTCTAATTTCCGAATGAGACAAGCTCTTTGCAGAAAACCCCCTGATGTTTTCCGGTAATTAACTAGGCCCTGATTCAAACTTCTCTGAGTCTGAACGTTTTGCCCGAAGGACCCTCACCTTCTTTCTATTTTAAACCCGTGGTCCCTCTCGCGATTTGGACAGGGGACGACGGTGGGCTTGCCGTGCCGGCTGACCGGCGGCCTGCCGGCGGGGCTAGCGTGGCGGCGGAGCACTGCAGGACTGCGGCGCATCCTCCCGCGCCCACGGCGGGGCTCGCGCCGGTCCGGAACAGCCCGACCGCGCCGGCCGGCGGCCCGGCGATGGGGGCAGTCCGGCGGCAGCGGCTTCCGGCGGCTCCCGGCGATGGGAACGGGGTGGCGGAGGTGCGGCATGAGGCGGTGAAGGCGATGGCGGCCTTGTTTTGCGGCGAGGAGGCACGGAGAGAGAGATGCCCGGCGGCGGCACGCGGAGACAGCGCTCGGCATGGCGGCTCCGGTCTCGCGACGCCGCTGCAGCGCGAAGGCAGGCAGCTCGCGTGCGTGGATTGGAGGGAGCGGCGGTGTGGCTTGCGCTGCGCCAAGGCGGAGGTGGAGCGAGCTCCGCGACGTGATGCAGTGCAGCAGAGAGCGGCGGCCATGGCGGCTTCGTCCGCCGCGGCGCGATGGAAGCGAGGAAGCAAGAGGAAGGTGGAGTGGGGTGTCTGGGAGTGAATGAGGGCGTCAGACGGCGCTGTCCTCCTTCGCGGCGTGGTCGGGCGACGGCAGACGCGCACGGGCGCGTGTCCCGGGCGCTGGCGGTCATGCACGCGGCCACGTCGGCAATTCTACGAACAGGTGGCGGGCAGCGGTGGGAGCAACTTTAGGCATCGGTTTAGGCCACTTCTGGGCCGAATTAGGTCATGGGCCAAAAACAAAGTTTACTCACCACAGCATGCTCGTCATTTTTCGTTAAGACACCTCATCCATTTGAGCTATGGTTTATGAGATAATTAGGTGCCAACATGGCGATGTTGACACGCTAATTATGGTTGATCTAGGCTCGGTTTTCTTGCGAATTGGATGGCCAAACTCGATCGAATTGATCCCAACTTTTGGCATGCTGTGCCCCAATGGGTTAGGTATGTTTTTCCTATTGGGGCCAACTAAAGTTGTTTCACGGAAATCAGAGAACGCGGTATGCCAATTGGCCGACGTCGTTAAACCTAGCGACTTCGTCACTCGTTTTGAGCACCTTCTAGGCATTTTCATGAAAAAGTCAAAACATAAAGTTTTCTTGAAATACTCTCCTCTTCGAACTTTATTAAAGGTCCGACTCGAGATAAGCAACGTAGATACTACTTCTAGTTCAAGCCAACAATCACACTTAGACAATAAGTCAAACAGAATGCAGACAAGCATCAGGCAATCATGTCAAGATGATAATTAGATGCTAATGATATGATTATGCTCATGATTTGCAGAGTTAATTAATGCTTAACTTCCAGGAAGTTACAAGTGGCCTTGGCTACAACAAGAAGAATGTTGGGTTGGGTGGATTGCCAAAAGTCTCTCACTCTCAACTCTTGGAGAGTTACAAGAAGCATGGCAATTTGAATGGCATCAACTACAACAACACCAACATCAAAGGCAAAAGATGGGGCAAGAGGAAATTCGAAAGAAGCATGAAGAAGCTAGAAGAAGAGAAGCTATCTCATTTCATGTGCTTCCAATGCTGTGAAATGGGACATCTAGCCAAGGTTTGCCCTACCAAGAAGCCTCAAGTTGAGCCAAGATCAACACCCCAAGCTCAAGTCAAGATCAACCATGAAGCCAAAGTTGATGACTTGAAGATGATGAAGAAAAAGACAAGAAGGGGTGGAAGAGCAAGGCATCCAACTCATATCCAAGATGCCAAGGTGATGATGAGCAAGATTCAAGAGAAGAACACTCATGCTCACATCAAGTGCTTCAAGTGTGGTGACATGGGACACTTTGCCTCAAAGTGTTCCAACAAGCTTGAGAAGAAGGCTCAAGCAACTCATGAGAGGCAAGACCATGAAGAGCATCACAAGAGCAATGAAGAGAAGGCTCTATCAAAGAGAAGATGTTATTCATGCCAAAAAGGGGACACATGGCTCATTCATGTCCCCTAGGTAAAACTTCTAAGCCCATTTCAATTGATGATAATGATGTGCTTAGAAAGGATGGTAATGGTACCTCATCGGTTGCTATTGCAAAACATCCCGCTACTCATACTAAGGCTTTGCCTAAGTATGTTGTTCCTAACTTGAGAGGACCCAAACAAGTTTGGGTACCATCAAAAAGTGGATGATTGTTTATAGGTACCATGGCATTGGAGGCTTGATTCAATTGAGTTCATATTCTTCATCATGTGATTGAATCAAGTATTGAAGCCTAGTGCTATTTTCATCCCAATGCCAAGTCATGACAAGTGAAGTCCAAGTGCTACAACATACAAGTGCATGATTCAAGTTGTGGTGATCAATTGTCATATGTGATGGCTTGCAATTGTATTGAGTTGAAGCTTGCTATTGGATGATCATGTGCTACCAAGGTATATCTCGTGTTGATCACATTCATTTGGATACATATGAGTTGATTGAATTGGATATATATGCTATAATTGCTTGCTATGAGATGTTTGAATGGATGCAATGCTTAGTATTCAAGTTTGGGTTAGTTTGGATGAATATGATCACAAGATGACTTTTAGTAAGTGGCTTGACTGCATATATGTCTTGTGAGGATGTTCAAACAAGTTGACATCAAATTTGAGTCATTTTTGAAGAAGCATAGCTCAATTGCTTAAATCTGTCCAAATTCTGAAATCTGAGCTAGCTGTGATCAAGTCTGAGTTTGATGGATCAAATCTTATTGAAATGGCTTGAAATTTGGTATGCATGCTCTATACTTATGATTCAATGTGATGTGCAAATTTCATGAGAATTGGATAAGGATTGCTATAGTTTTGGAGTAGTTCTTATCAGCTTTAGTGCAGCAGTTTTCAGCATATAGCAGTGTGAGAAATGCGAAATCTGGCAGCAACCTAGAAGGCAAATGAAGCTCAAATTTTTACAGCTGCATGAAGACTTAGTGATGCTCATCTCGACCAAATTTCATGGCATTTGGAGCTATACATTGGGAGATATGAGTCAATCTTTGAAGGTTGCAGAATCTGCCAGAAAAGTGACAAACATTGGATATCTCAAATATCACTCACATTGAAAGGTCCTCAAGTTGGAAACATGATTATAAGTGGTTGAGGAACCTCTGTTGGTTTATTGATGATCAAGATCAAGCTCAAGAGCAAGAAATAAAAGGACTTAAAGAAGAACTCAAGATGCCTCATCTTATCAAGTCCAAGGATCAATCAAAGGAGTGGCAATTCAATTGAGTGTCAAGGATTGTTCTTAGTGAGATCACTTCTCTCCTCCAAGGAGGTGTGCCGCCCATGAGGAGATGGGATTGACAAGTGAGCTTGGAAGGCCGACATGGAGGTGATGATCTAAGGAGGTTCAAGATGCTTAGTTGAATATATCAAGAAGATTGATCAAGAAAGCAAGTAACATCCAAATAGAGAGCAATACATGACAAATCAAGTGATAATGCAAGTGGTATTCTCTTATGCAAGCAAAGATCAAAAGAAGAAGCAAGCCAACCACAATAAGAAAGTGCACTTGATCATAAGTGGTTCTCATTTCATATAGGTGAAGCATGAAATTCATCATGGGTATCTATTGGCTTCATCAAGCTATTGAATGGACTTCACATTGCTATTGGAGTAATGAAATTGGAATCTCATGACTATCCTCTACTCCAAATAGCAAAGGTGACATTGATTGACATATGTATACATATTTTGCTAAGGACTTGTTCAGTGCATATAGTCATGATATCTAGGAGCATTCATGAAAAATCAAAAGGTTTTGATGTTTATATGGTGCCACTATTGTTTCTATGACTTACTTGTTCTAGTGGTAACATATGACATGTTCATGAGCTAGTGAACCCAAGTACTTGATCTAGTTTGGATTGCACATTAGCTACAAGTACAACATTGGCAAGATAACCCTTCTAGTGAGGTGTGAAGAAGCTTGTCATTGGTTCAAACCGAACTTGGAAGCTCATGTGCAAATCAAGTTAGCTCAAGTTCAAGAGAAATAAGCTCATGAAAACATTCTAGTTCAAGAATATGGTATATTCATGCATATTTCTACAAGGTGGTTCCACAAGTGATCCTCAACTTTAAGTGATCAAATAAAGATTTGCTCAAGATTGTCATTTGGTGTGACCCATGCTTTGTCATAGGGGAAGGAGCCCCACTTCATTGGTATTAGAGGCAAAGATCTTGAAAGTGACCTACACATGTGGTATCTTTAGTGCTATGACAAAGGGGGAGTGCCCAATGCATAGTGACAAGTGGGTTCATGCAACTACATGTGAAGATTATAAGTGGTGGCATTCCAACATATGGTGTGTTCATCAAAAGGAAGATTCAAGAATCAACCATCAACCCCTAGCTCCAATCCTTTGCATCAAGAAGTTTGTCTTACATGAAGTATCATACAAGCGGTCTTGGACCCTTTATGGTCTTTGATGACAAAGGGGGAGAGAATGGTACAAAGATATGCAAGATGCATACAAAGGGGAGAAGAAGATGGACATAGACCGAGAAGAGCAACATTGAAGAGAATCAAAGTTCTTGGACAAGAGAAGCACACAAGTAGGGGGAGCAAGCTCATGAACTTGATTGATTGCATTTGATATGTGCATATTCATGTGCTTGCTTGCATTTGCATTGTTCTTAAATTCAATATGCAATGCTTGTGTGGTGTATGCTAGTCATAGTTTTTATTGATGACTTGATAACTAGCATGCATAGGTTGGTTTAGCTAGACACTTGTGTTCCTTTCTCGTGGTACTAAAACCTTGCTTCTAGTGTTGATCTCACGAGGTTTCTAGTGTTGTCTCAAGTGTTTTCTAGCTAACCATGATGATGCTAAGGATGAACTTCATTGTGCAACTCCGATTGGTATCACGCTTCAAAGGTTTATCCTATATACCTTTGCATCACTTAGTAGTGATTTCTCTCCCAAGAATTTCCATATCTATGCATGTGTGCAAGCTTGAAACCAAACCATTTGAGCACACATGTAGGGGGAGCTATCACTACCAAGTTGACTTTGTGACACCTATCCAAATCTTAACATTGAGTTTAAATGTTGGATAAGTGACATAGAGTCCTTTATGAACTTTATTTCCATATCTTTGTAGAGTTGTCATCAATTACCAAAAAGGGGGAGATTGAAAGGTCCCTTGTTTGTTTTTGATAATTGAGTGACAACTTAGGTGGACTAATTGTGTGATCATGAGAATACACAGGGGTTTAGTCCATAGGTGAATGTGAGATGAAGGAGCTTCATTGCATATGTGACATGACATGGAGTCATGTGACCAATGGTGAAGATCTAGATGAGGCTTGGCTCGAGGCCGGAGGGTGTGTGAAGGACAAGTCGAGGCAGTGGAGCGATGGACCATGAGATGGTGAAGCTCGGGCATGACTTGGCTCCGATGGACCATGAGGCGGTGAAGAACAAGTGAGATCAAGATCGATGGACCGAGAGGGTTGCATGATGATATGAAGTGGATCATATCATCTTGAGATCGTGTCGGTGCATGTGCTGCATTGGCACTCCGGTGGAAGACGGTGGAAGTGGAAATGCGCAAGGCAAAGGTATGCTATTGGGCATTTTATTTCACCGGTCATGAGGAGTGTCCGGCGGTCCGGCGGTCTTCGTGCGTGGCGCAGGAGCGGCTTCTCCACGGCGCCGGACGCGTCCGGCGGGGGCGCACTGGACGTAGCGTGGTGGAGGTCCAGCGTCCGGCGGTGTGGAGGAATTCAAACGGGGGCACCAACGGTCGACGTGCGCGCGCGGCACAGCGGCACCGGACTCGTCCGGCGGTGTCCGGATGGCGCGTCCGGCGCAGGTGACCGGCGGCTGCGCGAGGAGCAACGGCTCTATTTCGACCTTGGCCTATAAATAGAGACCTTGGCCGGTTGTGGCCAGTTGTTGAGCACACTAGGGCCTTAGTGGCTTGTGTTGTGGTGCTTGGGAGCCCTCTAACTCATCCATGCTTGAGAGTGTTCATCCACTTGAGTTAGAGATCGATTCTAGTGCGTTGCATTGAGAGATTTGCATCGAGTGGCACTAGGTGATCGTGTTGCAAGCCGTTGTGCTTGTTACTCTTGGAGGTCGCCACCTCCTAGACGGCTTGGTGGCAAGAGACTCCGTTGAAGCACGCGTGGAGATTGTGCGGTGCTCTGGAGGAGGATTTGTGAGGGTTCTTGAGCCTTCCCCGCGGGTGCGCGAATTGGCTACTCTAGTTGAGCGTGGCTTGGAGGATCCCGTTCGTGTGTTGATTGGAGTTGGGGCTCCCCGGAGGGGTTGTTGGCAGTGAGCCAACTTGAGCGGCCATCTCATCACCAAGTCGGTGTATCGCCACAACTGGACGTAGCTTGGTGGCGACCAGGTGAACCAGGGGAAAAATCGTGTGTCGATTTGTGATTGTCGAGGCTTCGACCTCCTTGTTCTTGTGTGTGAGGCTTCGACCTCCCTTGAGCTTGTTTGCAGGTGGTTGGTCTCTACGCCCGGTGATTCACCACCACTGCGACTTCGTGTGTCCACTCTTCGCGGTGGTTTGCATCCCCTCTAGCTCAAGCTTGTATTTACATTTGTTTCTTTCTTGTTTAGCTTGAGTAGTGGCTTTTGTGCTCTTTTGCTTGTGTAGCTAGTTGAGCACCTTCTTGCTTGTGTAGCTAGAAGTAGATTAAGTGTTTTGCTTAGCTTGTGTAGTTAAGTAAATTGCGCTCTTGGGTTCGGCTTGTGTAGCCTTGTCCTTGAGCTTCTAGTGAGCTTATGTGTGGCTTTGTGCTCTTGCTCATTAGAATTGTGTAGGTGCTCCCCGGTGTGGCAAAGTACTAGTTGCTTAGATTTGTCTGACCTTGCAAGCTAGAATTGTTTAGGTGAGCACTAGCTAGTTTAGCACCATGCTTCTTGTTTAGGATCCTTTTTCAAGGTGCTACTAGAGTTGTAGTTAGTGGGGTTAGTCTTGGCTAGATCGATAGTTTTAATTCCGCATTTGTTTCGGTTAGCCGGTGCGTACATTTTTGTAAGGACTATTCACCCCCCTCTAGTCCATCTCGACCCTACACCAGTCCGCCACGGGGCTGCTCTGCCCACACGGGGGCCTTCTGTGGGTGCGCGTGGGCCCCTAGCCACTCGCCGCCGCTCGCCGGGGGCCGGTGGAGCCCTAACCGGGCCGGCCCCAAGTCCGCACCGCCGCTCCTCTGTTCTCATCTCGCGCAGGGGCGTCATGCAACAATTCGGAGAAGTTGAGGGGCCAGGGTGTAAGATGACCAGGCACAGTCAATTACAGATCGGTGCCTAGTTAATTTCTGAAAAACACAGGGGCTTATCTCCAAAGTGTCTGTCCTATTCGGCTGGATAAATGAAATTCCAGAAATCCTTTTATACCTTTAGAAATTCATATCTCACTCAATATTTCTCCGACTGAGGTGATTCAAGTTGTCATATTTTTCTTATGATGTGAGCTATATCTGTAGAAAATATGAGTTGCCATGTTTGTAGACTTTTCCTGTGTAGCTTTATTTAATTATTGGAATGTTGATAATCTTAGGAAATTCATAAGTAATTATAGTATGCTCAGAAAAAGGTGATTCTTGTTTCTATGATCTTGTATTGTCATGCTTTTACTGTGGTAAAGATATGAGGTATGCTTTCTGTGTGAGATTTAGGAGTTGTAGTTCAAGTGTGCTAGAGAGGCTATGTGGGAAATAATTCATAGATGAGTTATATAGGTGTGATATGGGGTTGATACTTTTTGTGGGCTCATTATATGATATGATGTAGCCCCTGGTGTAATGAGATGCATGATTTGGTTAACTTTGTAGTACAAAGTATTTTTAGGTGACCCTCTGCCATGCCACTTGTGAATTTTGTGTAGGGCACTTGGTTCATCCAAATGGTGTGAAGTTTGGATGATAGAATGCAATTGACATATGTTACCTACTGTAATTTTGGTAGGATTTTAGGAGTAACCAATCATGGTGTTCCTGTTCAAGCCATTGGTTGGTTAATTAGGGGTTAACCCAATGATGTCATGGTTAACCTAATTATATGTTGGTTTTCTGGTTAACTTGTCTATAGATGAAAGTTATAGTATTAGCTTAGCTATCTACTGTTAAAGTTTCATGGTCATTGGATGGGTGGTTTAGGAGTTATGACCATTATAATTTGGGTAACAGGGCTGTTTAGTGGCTGTTTTGCCAGGATCAGTCCTGATGATGTCTGTTTTAAGTATAGTTAATCTAGGAATCAGCTTATTATGTCTTTACATGTTTGATGGAGAATTTCATAAGCTTTCCATATTATCTTCAATCATATCCATAGGGTTTATGGATATTTAGTTATGAATTTATTAGTGGGATGCTGATTGTAGGGTTATGACTAGTAGTGATGCTTGATGGTGTGATGTGATATGCTAATCTTAATGTAAGTACTCATGGTGACTAAGGTGTGTATGATTGGTTGTTAAGTAGTATGTTGAGATGAATAGGTCATGATGAATTGATTAGGATGATCATGCTTAAGTATAGGTTATTTAGCTTTACTGGCTTGTTTGTTAGTGATAGATGTAATAGGATCATTGCTACATGAGCATTCATAATCGTAGACCATACGTGATCATGCATATGTCGACAATCATGTATTCATATATATGCATATGCATCATGTCAGGATCGCGGTTAGAGTATTCATTGAGAAGGACCAGGATCCCGAAGGACAAGTCGTGAAAGGAGTTTCCCGCACAGGATTGTTGACGGTCGTTAACTCATAAAATTAACCGTCAACTTAGCATGCAAATGGACCTATTTATAAATACTTGATAGATATAGGGTTACCACCGAGTAATTCCACGAGTTTTGGTGAATATCTATTTCTCATAGGTGAGCTGAAAACCAACCAAGATGGCCCACATGTCGGGTTTACATAGAGATAAAGACCGAACGGGTAAAATTGTATAATCTAGAAGACTCCAGAAGGCAAACCCTGGAAGCGGGGCCCACCTGGCACTGTGGCCGGTCGGCCGACCAGGGAAGGGGAGTCGGCCGACTCCCCATCTCCACCAATCGTGGAGTCTCGCGGATCCCGCCTCCACCGACTTTGAAGATTAATAATTATCGTCCATTTAGGTCGGTTTGATCCGAGGGTCGTCGTTAATCCTAGGGGGCTATATAAGCAGAGCCCCGGCCCCGGGTGAAACCCTAATTCATTCTCTCCAATTCATTCAAGACTTCAATCCGAGAGAGAGTTAGATAGAGAAGGGTCCTCGAATGGATCTATCTCTATAGGGTATTAGTATCAAGAGAGATTGAGAGAGTATAGAGTGGAGGTAGATTTGGAGGAAGCCCGGCCTGTCGGTGTCTCCTCTCCAGTGTATCTCGGGATCAAGTCTCCTAACCCGAGGCTTGGTTTCGTAATCATTCGGCAATTCAACTTCTAATACTAGTAAGTTCGTTGTTATTATTGTTCTTTGGTTTACAAGTTTACTTTATTTCGCTTCGCGTTGGGAATAGAGTAATCGTTCTTTAGCATAAGCGTGGTGCTTAGGCTAGGTTCACTTGTAGATGCTCCCTATTCGGCCGGAACCGTGGTAGTAGTGAGGGAAGTGACAATCCCTTTATTACCTTTGTAATCCACTTCCCGTTGGTAGGTAAGGTAGGTCCTTTGTGCCCGGTTTAGCATCCTTTGTGGTGTCTATTCCTCAGGTACCCCCTTAGAACAATAGTCTCAAAGCTTGCCATAGGTTGGAAGAAGACTGACGAAGGAGTTCTCTCTATATCGCTTAATTCTCACTTGACTAGCAGCCCAGGGGTAGTAGTAAAGATCGGGTTAGTCTATTGCACGTTTTCTCTTAGCGGATAAAAACAAATACGATACTCGGGACTTATCTCCGGGTGAAGTGCTCACCGATATCCGTGCGCTTGCGGATTATTTCTTTTGATTCTTTCGTGTGCGTATCTAGTGTCAACAAGGATGTGATCGGGAACCAGACGTGAACCTGCCTGAAGATCGATCCAGATCGTCGAACTAACTCTTCGAGAAAGGCAAGCCCCGGAGCATTTCTCCTATGGTTTGCAAATATCACTTGCGTCCTTTTATATGTTTAATGCATTAAGTATAGAAGTTGCCTGGAACCCTTGATGCACGTTATCCATACCTTGACTACTTAAAATATCCTTACCCTGCTAGGTGCAGGACCGATATTAATGCTTAGCCCTGCTTAATTAGAATCGGTAGAAGTCGGGAGACTTCCTGTCACCTGCGAGATATAGGTGGTTACCAGATATATATTGGCATAAGATGGGGAAGTTGGTTATAACCATGAGTTTTGGATAAATTGAGACCGGGTAGAGTTTTATAAGGTTTTGGATTATAGTAACTCCGTCTGTGTCGATTAAGGACCGTACCGTTGTACGTCCTCAAGTCATGTTGAACGCATGCCCCATGCTTAGTTGGAAGGATAAGTCATTCCGACCGCGAAGCCTAGTAGCTCTATTTGGGCCGGTGACCAAAATGTAGGCAATAACACCGTATGGAGGCGGGAGTGGTCAGAGGCCCGAGTGACCGTGGGAAAGAATGTCTGAGCTACTTGGCGTTGTCCCGTGGGCAGACACGTCTTGATCGACCTGGCTCCAGACAACCTTTGGGTGTAGAATGATCCATAGCGGTCCCGCGACTTTACCCGAACGGTACCAACGGTGACTAAGGCTGCCCTTGCAAGGTGTGCCTGGTTTGCATGGGGAATACCCCCTCAGCTGAGTAGGAATCCATTCGAATCGCCATCACTCCTGGATAGTGAGTACTTGACTTGAGCAGCGGCATCGTAGTAATGCTACTATGGAACACAAGGATGGTTATGTGGATGATGTTGGATAATGCCAATTGGACTTGGTTACTATTGGTTGCTTATAACAACTCAAGTGATTGCTATTAGCATAGGTGCTAACCTAGCAAAAACAGGTTATAATGATAAGCTATGCAAGAATAAAATGAAAGGTTCATACTTATACATATCTATAATTTGATTACTTGTGCTTTTCACAAATGAGTCAGCTAGTCTACTATAAGGCCATGCATTCCACCCCAAAGCGTGCTTATTTTCTGGTTTAAGACGGGTAAGTCTAGCTGAGTACCCACGTACTCAGGGTTTTATTCCCACTTGTTGCAGATCGAAGACTTTTGCTGTGGCAACAAGATGGACCTGTATCCCACTAGGGAGGAAATAGACTTTGGGCAAAGTCAGCTCTTATATCTCATCTACATGCTTTTGATGGAGTCGACTCTGAGCTGGCACAGTATTTAAAATGTAGGTGTGAGTGTAATTTCAAGAATATCTACTTCCGCTGTTTATTTCAAAAGTCTAAGTTGTAATAATAATATATTATTTGAAACCTATGGTGTAATTATTTTATTTGTGAACTGTTGTATCAAGTGAATGGGAACTGCTGAACTTGCGATTCGGGTGTGACGTGTAAAAGTTCGAGATCTTTTGAGATTTCGCGGACTACCGGGCTAATATGATTGTGGTTTACTACTTAAGCTGCCATGGTGGCTCGATTAGTGAACAGTAATTATGTTAGTTGGTCGGATCTGTTACAGATGGCATCAGCTCCGTGGTTCACCAACTACTGTTCACTTGAGTATTTTAAAACAAAAGAATTGGTTTTACAAAACTATTTGCCAACTATTGTTATATAGGTGTTTGAAAACTATGAGTTAAAAGTAAGAGTGTGCCAGTGGTCATGTCCTATATGCCCAGTTAAGGACTATAGGTGGCTTAGTAAATACTAACTTGGGGGAAATATTGCATCATATTTTCTTTTTGTCGCGCTCATACACGACGGATATGTATGGGGGCCATTCACTTGAATGGTTATGTTTGGTTTCATACTCCTCTACGCCTAGGTAAGTTGGTTCAACGCCAAGGTAAGTGTGAGTTGTGAGAGCATGATCGGATACACTGCCAATCTAGAGGAGTGCTTATATGGCGCTGGATTATTTACATGTTTTACACATGTTTATATGAAAGTGTCCCATGTGTGGGATGTCGTCTTCTGACGATGATTTGGTTAGCGTCCGCCTACATGCAGGGATATCGGGGATGTTCCTGTGTGGAGAGGGGTGTGGAATAGGAGTTGTTTGTAATCGGAGATTTGACCTTATTCTTAAGGTGCCGAGTTTTTACGTCGCTTGCATTCATTTGGGATTTTTGGCTGAAATGGATTTTTCTGCAGGTACACTAACCACGAAATGTGTAGAACGATTTAGTTTCGTACATATGAGAGAATGTATGTATGCCACCGTCCAGAACGCTAGTAGTTAACTTATCTTTCCTAGGTTTGTGAGGACGTACGGAATGTTCATGCATCATGTTGAATGTTCATATCATGACATTGCATTTCTCTCTCCTCTTAAGAAAAGAAACTTATCTCTTTTCGATAAAATTCACCAACTTAATATTCGCTTCATGAGAGTCGTGGCAGAAATTGGATATAGTACAGTTGTCTCCCTGACGTCTCCTTGAGGCAGAATGGCATTGAAATCAATCAGTTCATCAAGTTAGGAGTATATGAGACGCTTTGGTGGAATCTTTGAGTCAGTTAAAGTGATACCTTGGATGTTATGGATGTGGCGATATCTGAACGCCTAAAAATCTAGCATTTGATGCTGGCAATTTTGGTTGCATGAGAATGCTAGGCGATGTCCCTAAGTAATATAATTAGTAATGTTGCATTGTGGAGATGAACTATTGTGCATCCGTTTTATTGTATGAAATCAGTTTCCACAATAAACTCGGTTTTGCATAATTATGCATTCCCACAATCAGTACAACATTATCTAAATATTACTTGTTGCTGAAATATGCAGATGGTGGACACTCGTCGTAGCGCTGCTCGTAGAAGGGGTAGTGGTGGTAGGTGTGATGCTGACAACAACCATGCTCATCCACCTCCATCTCCTCCTTTACCCACAATGGAGCAGTCTCTTGGTCAGTTTTTGGGAAGCCAACTCAATATGGAAGCCTTCCAATACTACATGGAAGATACCATGCACCACCCTGCTGACAATAACTACCAAGGCGGAAATGAGTGGTTCAATATAGCACTTTTAAGGACTTTTTGGATACCCAACCTCTGGTATTCGAGGAAGCCTTAGAACCATTGCAAGCTGAATATTGGATCGTCACCATGGAAGACAGGTTTTGTCTGTTGAGGCTGACGGAGGAGCTTAAGACACAATTCGCTGCACTTCAACTGGAGGGACAAGCAGAATTGTGGTGGACTAATTATCGTACCACTATGGGTGCTGATGTCTCCATTACGTGGGAGCAGTTCACTACTGCTTTTCGTAAGGAGCACATTCTACCAACACTAATGGAAATGAAGAAGAATGAATTCCTAAAGCTTACTCAAGACACCAAGACCATAGGTGAATGTCTGTATGCCTTCAATCATCTCTCTCGCTATGCTCCCGAGTTTGTCAACACCGAAGAGAAAAAGATTGAAATTTTTAAGAGAGGTCTTCACCCCAAGATGGCAAAGTATGTGGGCACATCTTCTTGCACCACATTCTATGATTTTGTAGAGGAGTGTCGGGCGCAAGAGATTATCAATAACAAATATGCCGAATATAAGAGCCGTAAGCGAGCTCTAGAACCAAAACCCACACCAGTAATTGTTCATATGGCAGTTCCTCCTCAGTATCATCTGCCTACACCAGATACAAGGCTTCGGCCACCTCAGAAGAAGCACCAGAAAGATAAGCCTGTTGTACCTCAGAAGGGACCTGGACCAGCAAGTTCATCAAGCGTTAAGAAGCGTTCACAATCCAAGAAAAAGAAGAAGCAAACCACACATACAGGTCGTTTGTATTACACTTCTATGGAAGAAGTTCCAGAAGGGGAACCTATAGTGGCTGGCAAGTTTCTTGTTAATCAACACCCTACCATTGTCTTGTTCGACTCCGGGTCATCACATTCCTTCGTGAGCCTCGAGTTTGCACAAAAACATGATCTAAGGGTAACGGAATTGGATTATGTACTCCGCGTCAGTTCAGCAGGAGCTGACGTATCTACCAGATGGATGGTACGCAACGTCACTGTTGAGATTGGGAACCAGAAGATCCTGACAAATCTTATAGTGTTACCTGGTTTATCATTAGATGTGGTTCTGGGAATGAGTTGGATGAAGCTTTGGAAAGCCGTATGGGACACAGATAGTAGAACTCTCTCCTTGACAGATCCTAGGAATGGTAGCCAGTTTTAAGTATGTCTACCTCGACATGTCGATCTGGTTAACATGACTTGCTCTACTGAGGTTATTGAACTTTCCAAGATCCCAGTAGCATGTGAGTTTACAGATGTGTTTCCTGATGATCTACCTGGTCTTCCACCAGATAGGGATGTGGAGTTTAAGATTAAGCTAATACCAGAAACTACACCAATTTTGAGAAGGCCCTACAGAATGTCACCCGAGAAGCTAGCTGAACTAAGGACTCAACTGAAGGAACTTTTGGATAAGGGTTTCATCCAACCTAGTAAGTCCGAGTGGAGTTGCCCCGTAATATTTGTAAAGAAAAAGGATCAAACTCTACGAATGTGTGTGGACTACAGGCCGCTCAATGCGGTGACAATTAAAAACAAGTATCCTTTACCTCGTATTGATATCTTATTTGATCAACTATCAAAGGCCAAGGTGTTCTCGAAGATTGATTTGAGGTTAGGTTATCACCAGATTAAGATTAGGCCGCAAGATATTCCAAAGACTGCCTTTTCTACCAAATACGGGTTGTACGAGTATCTTGTCATGTCATTCGGCTTGACAAATGCTCCTGCACACTTTACGTATTTGATGAATTCAGTATTTATGCCAGAGCTGGATAGGTTCATGGTGGTCTTCATTGATGACATCCTGATCTATTCAGAGAATGAAGCAGATCATGTAGAACATCTGAGGATTGTCTTGACTAGATTACGAGAACATAAGTTGTATGCTAAGTTTAGCAAATGCGAGTTTTGGCTCAAGAAAATTCCTTTTCTTGGTCATGTCTTGTCAGAAGAAGGATTATCAGTGGATCCCAGCAAAGTTCAACAAGTTATGGATTGGAAAGCCCCGACCTCGGTCACCAAAGTTCGTAGTTTCCTTGGATTGGTAGGTTATTATCGTCGCTTTATTCTAGATTTCTCCAAGATTGCCAAACCCATGACCAATTTGCTGCAAAAAGATCACAAGTTTGTATGGACTGAAGAATGTGAAGAAGCTTCCTGCACATTGCGGAAGTTGTTAACCAGTGCTCCAGTTTTAGCGCAACCCGATATGAGGAAAACTTTTGATCTGTTTTGTGATGCATCAAAAACCGGTTTGGGTTGTGTTCTCAAGCAGGAAGGACGAGTTATTGCTTATGCCTCATGTCAATTGAATAAGCATGAGGTGACTACCCAACATATGATTTAGAGCTTGCATCAGTCGTGCATGCTTTGAAGATCTGGAGGCATTATCTACTAGGAAGCGTATGCAACTTGTATACAGATCACACGAGTCTGAAGTACATCTTCACGCGATCTGAGTTGAACATGAGACAAAGAAGATGGTTGGAGTTGATCAAGGATTATAACTTGCAAGTGCACTGCCATCCGGGCAAGGCAAACGTTGAGGCGAATGCTTTGAGTCGGAAGTTGCATTGCAATGTTGTATTACCAATGTTTGAAGAGGAGTTTAACTTAGTACATCCTGAAATGCTATACCACATTCAAGTTGTCCATGCTCTTAAAAATCAAATCATTGAAGGCCAAAGATCCGATAAGGGAATCTTCTACTTGAAGCAGAGATTGGAAAATGCCTCAATTCCACATTTCAAGATTGATGAGCAAGGTGTTCTCTGGTTTGATGATCGCCTTGTGGTACCCAAGAATAGAGAGCTTAAGAATCAGATCATGGATCAAGTTCATCTTTCCAAGTTATCCATCCACCCTGGAAGTAATCAAATGTACCATGACCTGAGACCTCACTATTGGTGGACAAAAATGAAAAAGGAAATTGCTGCTTACGTCGCTAGATGCGATACCTGCTGTAGAGCCAAAGCTATTTATATGAAGCCGATAGGGACGCTGCAACCGTTACCTATTCCAGACTGGAAGTGGGACGACATAAGTATGGATTTCATTATAGGATTTCTCACCACTGAAAAAGGAAATGACTCAATTTGGGTAATAGTTGATCGTCGTACTAAGTCAGCACACTTCATACCTGTCAACACTGAGTATCGACCGTATGCTGACCTGTACATTACCTAGATTGTCCGACTTCATGGAGTGCCGAAGACCATTATGTCAGATAGAGGGTCCCAGTTTGTTTCTCGCTTTTGGGAACATCTGCAGAAAGGATTAGGCGCCCCGTTGGTCCGTGGTTTTGCTAGTCACCCTCAAACTTCAAATCAAATCAAGGAAACCAACCAAGTGTTGGATGATATGTTGAGAGCTTGTGTATTGTCTTCTAAAGGTTCGTGGGAAAAATGGCTATCGTTAGCTGAGTTTTCCTACAACAATAGCTATCAAGAAAGCACTCAAATGGCTCCATATGAAGCTCTTTATGGTAGAAAGTGCAGAACTCCCTCGAATTGGATCGAACCTGGAGAAAGAAGGTATTATGGCCTTGACTTTGTTGCTAAAGCTGAAGAGCAAGTTCGTACAATTCAAGGGCACCTGAAGGCTGCACAGTCACGACAGAAAAGTTATGCGGACAATAGAAAAAGACCGCTCGAGTTCCAAGTAGGTGATGAGGTTTATCTGAAGGTTTCGCCAATGAAAGGTGCCCAAGAGTTTAAAGTAAAGAGAAAGCTTCTACCTAGATATATCGGACCATATCGAATCCTGGAAAGGAGAAGTGAGATGGCTTATGAATTGCAGTTACCTCCAGAAATGGGTGCGATCTTTCTAGTTTTCCATGTGTCGCAGCTGAAGAAGTGTTTGCGTTTCCATGAAGAAAAGGTTGAGGCACGAGATATCAAATTGGAGTCTGACTTGACATACCAAGAGAAGCCAGTTCTGATATTGGATAGTAAAGATCACACGACTCGGGATCAATCAGTGAAGCTCTACAAAGTGTTGTGGGATCATCATGGTGCTAGCGATGCAACTTGGGAGACCGAGTCCTACCTTAGTGAGGTTTACCCCGATTTTTATAAACAAAGGCAATTAGCTGATTCAAATCTCGGGACGAGATTTCTTTTAAGGGAGGTAGAGCTGTAACACCTCCAGTGTTAAGCACTAATTAAACTTGCTTAATCATGTCATCATTTGCATAAGCATGCATTATCATCATGTTATCTAGTGTAAGTTTGCTTGTCTTAATGAAATAGATTATTCATGATGATTGCCTGCAAATGATGTTGGTAGTGTTAAGTGTAGTGGTAACATATGATTGAGAATCCTCTTAAAGGATTGCAATTAGTTGGCTTGATTTGGATAGTTATGCTTGGATCAATAGGTTGACTTGTTTGATTTATTGAATGTCTCTGTTGGTTTTGTTAAAAAGTATTTCTCGAGCATTCCAAATGTTTTTGGGGTCAAAAGCTTTTAGATGGGAAATTTTATAAGGAATAAAACTCCCAAAGACCACTTCTTGTGAAAATGGGTGGAAGGCATATATTTTTGAGGGTGAAGATCAGCCTAGGGGGCTGTTTTTCCATTTAATGGGTTGTTAAAGCTATTTTCTTTGGGAATTTATATTTTCAAAACTATGCGGAATCTGACCAAACTTCTTTGAGGAGAAATATTCTACTCATCGAGAGGATCATTTTTCGTGTTGAAAGTTTTTGCTAGCTCGGCCTAGATTTGGAGATATAGACGCTTTAAAAATCGTGCGCCGTCACTTTTAAAATTAAAATTTGTTTTTTTTGGACCCACCTGTCATCCTCTAAAAGGGGACAGGCAGGCCCCTGTGTCGCTCTCTCAGGGCCGGAGAGGGGCATGGCTGCCGCGTGCCTCCCGCGCGTCGCGAGCGCGCGGAGGACGACGCCACGCCACCCCGTCGCCCTCTCACCCGGTTCCTCACTCCTCCACCTCGCCTCACTCTTCTCTGCCTCCTCCTCTCTTCCGGTTCCGCATCGCCAACCCAAGGCCAGGGCCACGGCGCCACCATTCCCGCCGGCAGGGCCGCCTCGTCCTCGCAGTGGGTGCGGCGCCGTCGCCCGCTGTTGGCGGTTCTTAACTCAGATTTATACCCGCCAACTATAGGTCATTATGGGGGAAATAAATATTTTATTTCACATATATCTTTACTATTGACCTAGTTCCACCTGTGCTTGGAGAAAATATTGTTTTGCAGAATATACACCAAATGCAGGAATTTTCGGAATAAAAAGGCGCTTTCCGGAAGGCGTAAAATGGCAAAGGAAACAAGGTAGCCCACCTCGGGCTAGAAGTGGGCCAAATCACCAGCAAAAGCGCGGCCCAGAGGACGACACGGGCCCACACGCCAAAGGCGGTCAGGGGGAGGCGCCACCCAGGCGCGGGCGCGCCTGGGGCGCGGCCGCGCCCCCCTGACCGACCTGTGGGCCCGGCCAAAGGCGGTTGCCTCCTTCCATCTGGGGCATGACGGTTTCGCTGGTTATTTTACCTCCATGCCCCTGAACCGCCTCCAGCGCCCTATAAATGAAGAGGAGAGCCCCCCACCTTCACACACACCATTTGGAGCCATCTCTACACTTCTCACTTGTTCATTAGTCTTAGCATTAGTCCTTTGGAGCTAGGCAAAGCTACTTGGAGAGCTTGTCTCCAGGAAGAAAAGCTACACTCTTGGTATAAATCTATGGAGCGTTCTTCCTTAGTCAAGTTCTCATTACATTTATATAGTCATGCATATGAACTAGAGTATAGTCTAGTACACGATATATTCTATGATCAAGAACTAGGCCATAGTTCTTGTGAGAGTTGTTCATCGTGTTCTACATTGTTCTCCATCGTTCACATGTTTTACTTGTTTAGATTAGATTGTAGGAGAGGAATAGCGGTTCGATGTCCCTTCGGGCTTGCCTATGTTCTAGCTCGTCCATCCGTAGGGTGGGAGTCCTGGGGGGACGTAGGTAGCTCCTTAGTATGCGGACGTGGTGTCCGGGTGCGAGGGAACCTTCGGATATGTCGGCATGCCACGGTTGAGGTGGTAGGCGGCGGTGGTGACAGCCTGTCCGTCCCTTGTAATCCCCACGTTCGCATGTTGAGTAGGAGTTCGTAAATGCCGCCATCGACCGTGCGGACCCGCTTGCCGCGGCCTCACCATATTCCTAGTCTATAGTCGAGTCTTGACTTGTATAACATGTGGAATTAGCTGTTCTAGCATTGACCATATAGGACCTGCCTGCTCCACGTAGATCATTCTTTATTCTTTATTTTATCTTTATTCCTTTGAGGTTGCTCTAAGTGTGTGTCCACTATCCAAACTACCATATGATTACCCCTGTATAGCACATTGGTCGGTTTCTCCACATGCTAGATATTGTATTCATACCCATGCTAGATTACTTAACTACCCCATGCCTTCCTTTGGGAAATTATAAATAACGATACCCTGAATACTTCCGGGTGAAATGCTGCAACGATAGATCCGTGCGCTTGCGGATATTTATCTAATAGGATGTGATCTATCTCTTGGCAATACTCGCGTAGTTGCTAGAACCAGTTCCTAGTAAATATGTCGAGTAAAGCCATTTAGCGTTTCTGGCGCTGTTATCAGAATTGGGCTCTAAGTCTATTTTGGTAATCGCACTAAGAAATGCCAACACCCGCGCTACGCCACACTCGCACCTCGAGCTAGCCTGCGGCGCGCTCGCTGCTCCGCCCGAGCACTCCACCACAGCAAGGCGTCGCCAGCCGCTCACCGGCCTTCTACGCCTCATCGTCCGCAACCAAGCACCACGCCGTCCTCGCCACACATCACCGCGCCTCCCGCGCCCTTCCGCCGTGGCCTGGCACCGCCAGGGGCAGCCGCCGCCCCCAAGCCGAGCCGCCGGCCGGCGCGGCCAGTCCGCCACGGGCCTGCTCCGCCCACACGGGGGCCTTCTGTGGGTGCGCGTGGGCCCCTAGCCACTCGCCGCCGCTCGCCGGGGGCCGGAGGAGCCCTAACCGGGCCGGCCCCAAGTCCGCACCGCCGCTCCTCTGTTCTCATCTCGCGCAGGGGCGTCGTGCAACAATTCGAAGAAGTTGAGGGGCCAGGGTGTAAGATGACCAGGCACAGTCAATTACAGATCGGTACCTAGTTAATTTCTGAAAAACACAGGGGCTTATCTACAAAGTGTCTGTCCTATTCGGCTGGATAAATGAAATTCCAGAAATCCTTTTATACCTTTAGAAATTCATATCTCACTCAATATTGCTCCGATTGAGGTGATTCAAGTTGTCATATTTTTCTTATGATGTGAGCTATCTGTAGAAAATGTGAGTTGCCATGTTTGTAGACTTTTCCTGTGTAGCTTTATTTAATTATTAGAATGTTGATAATCTTAGGAAATTCATAAGTAATTATAGGATGCTCGGAAAAAAGTGATTCTTGTTTCTGTGATCTTGTGTTGTCATGCTTTTGCTGTGGTAAAGATATGAGGTTTGCTTTCTGTGTGAGATTTAGGAGTTGTAGTTCAAGTGTGCTAGAGAGGCTATGTGGGAAATAATTCATAGATGAGTTATATATGTGTGATATGGGGTTGATACTTTTTGTGGGCTCATTATATGATATGATGTAGCCCCTGGTGTAATGACATGCATGATTTGGTTAACTTTGTAGTACAAAGTATTTTTAGGTGACCCTCTGCCATGCCACTTGTGAATTTTGTGTAGGGCACTTGGTTCATCCAAATGGGGTGAAGTTTGGATGATAGAATGCAATTGACATATGTTATCTACTGTAATTTTGGTAGGATTTTAGGAGTAACCAATCATGGTGTTCCTGTTCAAGCCATTGGTTGGTTAATTAGGGGTTAACCCAATGATGTCATGGTTAACCTAATTATATGTTGGTTTTCTGGTTAACTTGTCTATAGATGAAAGTTATAGTATTAGCTTAGATATCTACTGTTAAAGTTTCATGGTCATTGGATGGGTGGTTTAGGAGTTATGACCATTATAATTTGGGTAACAGGGCTGTTTAGTGGCTGTTTTGCCAGGATCAGTCCTGATGATGTCTGTTTTAAGTATAGTTAATCTGGGAATCAGCTTATTATGTCTTTACATGTTTGATGGAGAATTTCATAAGCTTTCTAGATTGTCTTCAATCATATCCATGGGGTTATGGATATTTAGTTATGAATTTATTAGTGGGATGCTGATTGTAGGGTTATGACTAGTAGTGATGCTTGATGGTGTGATGTGATATGCTAATCTTAATGTAAGTACTCATGGTGACTAAGGTGTGTATGATTGGTTGTTAAGTAGTATGTTGAGATGAATAGGTCATGATGAATTGATTAGGATGATCATGCTTAAGTATAGGTTATTTTGCTTTACTGGCTTGTTTGTTAGTGATAGATATAATAGGATCATTGCTACATGAGCATTCATAATCGTAGACCATACGTGATCATGCATATGTTGACAATCATGTATTCATATATACGCATATGCATCATCTTAGGATCGCGGTTAGAGTATTCATCGAGAAGGACCAGGATCCCGAAGGACAAGTCGTGAAAGGAGTTTCCCGCACAGGAGGTGATCGGGAACCAAATGTGAACCTGCCTGAAGATCGATCCAGATCATCGAACTAACTCTTCGAGAAAGGCAAGCCCCGGAGCATTTCTCCTATGGTTTGCAAATATCACTTGCGTCCTTTTATATGTTTAATGCATTAAGTATAGGAGTTGCCTGGAATCCTTGCTGCACGTTGTCCATACCTTGACTACTTAAAATATCCTTACCCTGCTAGGTGCAGGACCGATATTAATGCTTAGCCCCGCTTAATTAGAATCGGTAGAAGTCGGGAGACTTCCTGTCACCTGCGAGATATAGGTGGTTACCAGATATATATTGGCATAAGATGGGGAAGTTGGTTATAACCATGAGTTTTGGATAAATTGAGATCGGGCGGAGTTTTATAAGGTTTTGGATTATAGTAACTCCGTCTGTGTCGATTAAGGACCGTACCGTTGTACGTCCTCAAGTCATGTTGAACGCATGCCCCATGCTTAGTTGGAAGGATAAGTCGTTCCGACCGTGAAGCCTAGTAGCTCTGTTTGGGCCGGTGACCGAAATGTAGGCAATAACGCCGTATGGAGGCGGGAGTGGTCAGAGGCCCGAGTGACCGTGGGAAAGAATGTCTGAGCTACCTGGCGTCGTCCCGTGGGCAGACACGTCTTGATTGGCCTGGCTCCGGACAACCTCTGGGTGTAGAATGGTCCATAGCGGTCCCGCGATTTTACCCGAACAGTACCAACGGTGACTAAGGCTGCCCTTGCAAGGTGTGCCTGGTATGGATGGGCAATACCCCCTCAGCTGAGTAGGAATCGATTCGAATCGCCATCACTCCTGGACAGTGAGTACTTGACTTGAAC
The DNA here is from genome assembly GCA_018135685.1 of Themeda triandra. Classification (NCBI taxonomy): domain Eukaryota; kingdom Viridiplantae; phylum Streptophyta; class Magnoliopsida; order Poales; family Poaceae; genus Themeda; species Themeda triandra. The sequence continues at coordinate 757,070 of JAENPR010000228.1, forward strand.
AGCGGCATCGTAGTAATGCTACTATGGAACACAAGGATGGTTATGTGGATGATGTTGGATAATGCCAATTGGACTTGGTTACTATTGGTTGCTTATAACAACTCAAGTGATTGCTATTAGCATAGGTGCTGACCTAGTATAAACAGGTTATAATGATAAGCTATGCAAGAATAAAATGAAAGGTTCATATTTATACATATCTATAATATGATTACTTGTGCTTTTTGCAAATGAGTCAGCTAGTCCACTATAAGGCCATGCATTCCACCCCAAAGCGTGCTTATTTTCTGGTTTAAGACGGGTAAGTCTAGCTGAGTACCCACGTACTCAGGGTTTTATTTCCACTTGTTGCAGATCGAAGACTTTTGTTGTGGCAACAAGATGGACCTGTATCCCACTAGGGAGGAAATAGACTTTGGGCAGAGTCAACTCTTATATCTCATCTACATGCTTTTGATGGAGTCGACTCGAGCCGGCACGTATTTAAAATGTAGGTGTGAGTATAATTTCAATTATATCTACTTCCATTTGTTTATTTGAAAAGTTTAAGTTGTAATAATAATATATTATTTGAAACCCTGTGGTGTAATTATTTTATTTGTGAACTGTTGTATCAAGTGAATGGGAAGCTGAACTTGCGATTCGGGTGTGACGTGTAAAAGTTCGAGATCTTTCGAGATTTCGCGGACTACCGGGCTAATATGATTGCGGTTTACTACTTAAGCTGCCACGGTGGCTCGATTAGTGAACAGTAATTATGTTAGTTGGTCGGATTTGTTATAGGAGCAGAGGCGGAGCTATACCAAAACTAGCCTAACCCAACTTAAAACAACGACCAACTAAAAGTAACATTTTAGTTGATTGTGTATTGGCTTTGAGAGATAACATCTTGATACTCTCGGTGGTCAATGCCATCCAGACGGCTTGGGGCATTTGATACTCCATTAAAGCACTCAATTAGTGATTTGTGTGGTGTTGCGGAGGCCATTGTAAGGTGATATTAGGTTCATTCCCCAGAAAGGCAAAGAATTACTCTAGTGGAATCGGTGCCTTAGTAGAGCGCCTCTTATGATCGAGCCAACCTAGAAATCAAGTGGACGAGTCAACCTTGTGGGCTTGAGACTTGGTAGAGCAGTGTTATGATACCCCGAATATTTTAAGACACCGATTAGTGAGCCTCCTAATGGCCCAGCCAGCCGAAGCCTAGCAACCTAGCGACCGAGGCCCGTCCAAGTTGCATGGGGTATGGGATTAAGGCAAGCGGGCGACCACAATCTCTCCCTCCTTCTGCCACAAGCAACATGCATCACACAACCTCTCCTTCGATCAAACATCAGGATGGAATGAGGAGAGGCCGAGCTTCATCAAGTACACCAGCCCTGACAAAGACAGGCACACACTACTCACTCTATTGGGCCATCTTGAGGCAGACGCCATCACTGTGCCACACTACAGACAAGACAACATCGTCGAACGGTGACAACTAGTACAACATCCCGTCGTCTAAATACGACAGGACAAGATAGTCGTACTACCTACCTACTGCGGGATGGGGTGCATGATTCTAGCCTTGACTCCTAAGGCTAGGCAAGACACCGACGACCTTAACCTCTCAGACCGGGATTGAGACCACCATCATCACAAACTAAGCAAAGCGACCAATGATCTAGGGGCGGCTACCAACTCCCTCACCGTGGCCACAACGGGAACGATGACGAAGGCCACGACAGACTCACGCTGCACAGGATAATTGACGACCCGCCACCGTACCAACAATGCGATCACAAACCAACACTGTTGCATCATGTCACACGTATGCTGCAACGCGGAAGTAAGACCATGACGACAAACACGACTGAACATGCACCTAACGTGGAAAGCGATTGTTTCTTCCTTGCTAGTGAAATTGATCAAATCATTTGAAACTTGTGAAATATATAATAGATAGATCACATAAGTATTACAAAAATCATGAGACTTTTTTTTTTGGATTAACTAGATCTACACTGCAGTAAAATAATAAGCAAAGGTATTGTAGCCATTTGCCATTTTTATTTTATTTATATTCTGCTAGAAAAATAGAAGGAACCGTTGTATCAAACATTTTCAAAATAGAAAAAACCAATACTTTAGAGAAATCAAAGCTAAAGCTCCGTTTTCACGCCAAAGCTGTCTAGAAAAAAAAAACTGTTTAGAAAAAAAAAAAACCCTTCTCCGTTACCGTAGGAAAGCTTCACGCGCCTGCCGACTGCCGAATCGAATCGAAGACAGTCAAAAAAGCGAAGAAATACGAATAAAATAAATTTAATAAAATTTAAAGACGCCCAACAGCCCGACTCTGCTTCGTTTCCACGCGCACGAAACCCTAGACGATAAAAATTCCCCTCCCCTCCATTCCCCCCAACTCCCCTCGTCGCAATCCCTCCTCGCCGCCTCCGGAGCCACCGCGAGATCCGCCCGGTCCCGCCGCCCGGACCCCAGGGGACGCCCTCCCCTTCTCGATCCGTTCGGGCGGCCGGCCGGCCTTCCTTCGAGAGCGGGGATGGTGTTCTACTTCAAGGTGCGGCCCGAGGCCGGCGACTACACCATCTTCATGGGCCTCGACAAGCACGAGAACGAGGACCTCATCAAATACGGCTTCCCCGAGGATATCTGGTAACCTCATCTTCCCTTGGTCGTGTGGGTCGTAGTCGTAGTAACTGGAGATTTAGTGGAGCTTATATATATGTATATAAGTGGGAGGGCTGTGCGTGATTGCTGTATGGAGGAACGGTTTTTGGGTATTTATAACTGCTGTACTGTTTAAGTGTTTATGAATTATGAATAAATTGCACTAACTTGTGAGGTACTTTGTTGAGAGTTTTGGGGGGAATGGGGGGAGGGGTTTGTGTTTAAACAAAACATTTGTTGTGGAATGACATTCTATCTAAAGGATGAAGTTAATGTACCTTTCTTGATAGTCGCTTTGTTTGGTCCAGAACAATGAAGAGCTAGTAAATTATTGGCATTCTATTGTCATCATATCTTTTTCCTGGTAGTAGCACTCATTGCTGTCATTGTGGTCAAGGCACAGACCATCTAATTAATCATTATAAGTAGCGTACTTGTGTGCCTAGATTCATTAGTAAACAGTGCTCCTTAGTGGTTACCAGTGGCGTGAAATCGTTTCTTCTCTGTGTTTTGTGCTGGAATTGTCAGGCAATTGTCAATGCTTTTCTATTGTTTATATTAAGTTCACCTTTTTGTACATATCATTGAGTTATGTTCATTGCATTTCCTCATGAAGTTCTATAATTAAGGGTCATGTTTCTTACCTTAAACTGTTTTTGGCGAATAAAGGTTTCATGTAGATAAGATGTCCTCTGCACATGTGTATGTGAGATTGAATAAGGGTCAAACAATGGATGACATGAGTGAGGGTTTGCTGGAAGACTGTGCACAGCTTGTCAAAGCTAATTCCATTCAAGGTTGGACAAACTACAAAGAGACAATATTATATCATAATTTTGTCTTTATCTTTTCTTGCAAGAATGCGGAATATTATGTCTGGCACATGTGATGATTTCTTCATTTTGGTGCAGGTAATAAAGCCAATAACATTGATGTAGTTTATACTCCATGGTACAATTTGAAGAAGACCCCTTCCATGGATGTGGGTCAAGTTGGTTTTCACAACCCTAAATTGGTGAGAGCTCATCAACTTCTTTTCTGTTCACTACTTTTACAGCAGGATTATGTGCATATTCTTTTGCATATATATCTTCACAAACTTTATGTGCTTTATGGTTGTGGATTAAGATGTGTAATATATGCTTCTGATAGGGTTCCTTACCGTAGAACTGGTATTTTGATCTGCCTATGACTTTAAAAAAATGTTCTTACTGTTACTTTGCAAGCGATTTAAACTTTAGAATAACAAAGTTTTGGTAAGAGATTATTCTTTTAATCAGCTTTGATTGCTCCTTCATCTTTGTAGTTCTTTGTATTGCTTCTGTAACGGTTAAGCAAACCTTTGAATTACTTTTAGTAATAGTAGCATATTTACTACCGTGAGTTAAATTTGAATGTTTAACCATCTGTTATAAAAGGTGGGAATGGGTGATACCTACGTGCTAGGTGTAGCTGCGCTGCCTCGTATTGCCACTAAAGCACTTTGTCTAGTTTTTCCACCTAGACTAGAGTGACCTAAAACATGGTCTATTTATGAAAGTGGAGAAATAACCATGGTTCTCAAGGCGCTGCCTAGGCATCCGATCGATTTTCTAGTCGAGGTGTCGGGTTTCCCATGGATTCCATCCATATGGCATTGCCTCACACGGTAAGATGTCAGATGGATGCAGCACGCGAGAAAAGGTGCTGTGCGCAGGAGGAGGGAGGTCGCCCGTGCAGTAAGTTAGAGGGAGTTGCGTGTGGGTAACATGAGGGAGTCACGACTACACATCTGTGAGAGGGCGCCTCATCCTAGAATCTATGCCGTTTGAGAGGGGGAGGAATCGGAGAGGGGAAGAGAAGGCGGTGGAGCACCTGGAACCCAGCAGTGCCGCCTGCCTGCCTCCATCCGTGACCCCCACCACATCTGCTCGTTGATTTGTGACTCCTGCACTGCCTTTTGCTCACAGGTGTATCTTTGTTTCTCCCCTCGTTTGCTGTTCCTCCCCCTCCTTCCTTTGCTCTGCTCCTTTTTTCCATGCTCATTCCTTTGTTCTTACTCCTCCCTCCTTCCCTGCACTGCTCAAGCTGCTCTGTTTTGCAGTTCGGCTTATGATTGTGTGGATGCGTGTCTGGTGCTCTATTCTGCAGTTCAGCACTAGTAATGAAGTTATTATATCATTAGAGACTAATTTGTTGCTATTGAGAGAGGAGAGATTTCAGATTTGCTACTTTATGTTGTGCGCTACCCACCAGTACTCTAGAGTAGCACTACTTAATTTGGTATTACATGCAAAGAATTGGCAATATTGAGTCATAAAAAACAGAGAGAATTGGCAATATTAAGGTATAGTTTGCTTCTAAATTCTAGTATGTTTTAAGATGAGATGTTTGTGTGGCGTCGCCTCTCCATGCTTTTAAACGCCTTGGCGTCTGCAAGGTGGGTGGCTCGCAATGCCTCACCACCTTAAGAACCATGCAAATAACAAACCGGAGATAGAGGAAGGTAATTGTGGCCATGGAACTCATAGATGCATTCTTCCAGCTGAGTGGAAAAAAAAGTGCTTAGAAAGTCTAGGTGCTAAGCAGAGCCGGCATGCCAAGCGATTAGTGCTTTCTGAAACAAACACTGGTTTTGATCTCTAAGGGTGATAAGCTTTCAAATAGTCTGTAGTTGTTTAATGTTCATTTCCTGTTATGTGCAGCATATCAGCAATAACCCAGAGTCCATAATGATACCTCAACTAAGAGAACATCGTATCATGAGTTCATGACCAATTAACAAGGACAAAGTACAAACTATAAACGTCTAATAATTACTAACACAGGAGGCAATGATGATATGTCACCATCTGCCACTGAATAAGTACATCCATGAATCGTGATCAGTGTATAACTCTAATATCAGCAGCTAATAACAAACTTGTACTAAATGTTTGAGCAGTCTCCACTTTCCAGACACTGCCGTAATTTCTTCTGTCTTGTATTCCTATGCAAGAAAACAAACCTATAACTAAGATAACTATTATTAAGGGTTAAACATAATTCCCATACATGTTGTATCAAAGGGCTACTTTACATGGAGGCTCTATAAGTCTATAATTCAATATTAACATCTACATATTGATCTTTGATATAATGCATCATCAATCATCAATCTCGTATAATGCTGTATCTTGTCATTTATTTATTATGTAATTGCTGAGTCTTGCACTCTGTTTTTCAATACTGATACTTGGTCAGTTGGCTTTGATTTTTTTTCAAATAGTTTAGTATGATATATAGCTAAAATCTGTATAAAGAATGTTGGAAATAATCTTGTCATAAGAGATGAATAGATGCATCTACATGCATCTATGGACATGAGAAGTCAAGAGAAAAATGACTTGGTGCATGAGCTAATGGTTAGCTAGCATTTGGTAGTCAATTTGGATTTTGCTATGAGCTAGTGATGAGTTGTAAAGTGAGTATTCTAGCTAACTCATAGTTAAGTATGAGTTGTATTGTGTAAGTGGTATATGGACATGAGAAGTCAAGAGAAAAATGACTTGGTGCATGAGCTAATGGTTAGCTAGCATTTGGTAGTCAATTTGGATTTTGCTATGAGCTAGTGATGAGTTGTAAAGTGAGTATTCTAGCTAACTTATAGTTAAGTATGAGTTGTATTGTGTAAGTGGTAAAGTTTGATTTGGATAACTTGTATGACGGTTCGCAAAGTCTATATAAGGACTTGCATGCCTCCTTTGTAAGGTAAGGTAGTTTGCCAAAAATGTAGAGATGAGATGTGATAGAAGATGTAAGGTTGCTAGCTTCAAAGGTCTTGTGTATGGACGTGTATGGTAGAAGCTAGCAAGTGTAAGCAAGCAGGGCTTGGTTGTGAAGATCAAGCTAGTGTATGGTGTAGAATATAGTGAGATGTTTGAGAAGAGATAATAAAGAGAAGGAGTTCAGCATATATCACACTTTCAGTCCCTGGTTCAAGTCCACAGATGCGGTTTTCAGCTAGGTTCACTGATTGCGCTGGTTGGGAAGAGTTGCAACCGCTTGCAACTCGTGTTGAGTGTGTGTGTGCTTGTTCTCAACCCTTTTCTTCTTCTACCTTGGGTCGGGTGAGAGGGAAAGGGTGGTGAGGGGTCTGCTCGCCTTGGGCGGGTCCGGCCTACACCTCGGCGCCTGGTTCAGGTGCCAACACGAGCTTCTTTGCCACCATTCTCTATGTCCAGCTTCAGCCAACGCAGAAGCAAGTGAGCAGGTGTGTGTGTGGAGGTTCAGAGAGCTCAGGCTCTCCTTCTACCTTGGTGCAGGGAAGAGGGAGAGGGAAGGCGAGCAGGTCCTGCTCACCTGGCTGCTGGTTCAGCGGCCAACAAGTGGTATCGGAGCCAGGTTCATCGCTGTGCTTGATCGCAGGCGATGTCGGGAACCATGGTGACATATGAGGAAGGGAGCTCATCTTCAAAGCAAGAAGATGATGCTTTACTGATGGTTGAGGCTTGCTTGTTTTGACGTCAGTTAGTATGAAGGCAACTTCAGGAAGTTGAGAAGGTGTTTCGCTGTCCTAAGTTGAGTTTGTTTCATTTGGGGTGTAGATTAGTTGTGTTCTCCATCCCAAGGAACTTCAGGATGTCGATTAGTTGAGTTCTCCATCCTGAGACAAGTTTCAGTGTTGTTCCAAGGTTGCAGTAGAAGACCAAGGGCATGTGACGCGCATAAAGTTATGGGTGATCCACCTCAGAGTCAACATGACAAGATTAGGGGGGTGATTGTTGGAAATAATCTTGTCATAAGAGATGAATAGATGCATCTACATGCATCTATGGACATGAGAAGTCAAGAGAAAAATGACTTGGTGCATGAGCTAATGGTTAGCTAGCATTTGGTAGTCAATTTGGATTTTGCTATGAGCTAGTGATGAGTTGTAAAGTGAGTATTCTAGCTAACTCATAGTTAAGTATGAGTTGTATTGTGTAAGTGGTAAAGTTTGATTTGGATAACTTGTATGACGGTTCGCAAAGTCTATATAAGGACTTGCATGCCTCCTTTGTAAGGTAAGGTAGTTTGCCAAAAATGTAGAGATGAGATGTGATAGAAGATGTAAGGTTGCTAGCTTCAAAGGTCTTGTGTATGGACGTGTATGGTAGAAGCTAGCAAGTGTAAGCAAGCAGGGCTTGGTTGTGAAGATTATGGTGTAGAATATAGTGAGATGTTTGAGAAGAGATAATAAAGAGAAGGAGTTTAGCATATATCACACTTTCAGTCCCTGGTTCAAGTCCACAGCTGCGGTTTTCAGCTAGGTTCAGCTGATTGCGGCTGGTTGGGAAGAGTTGCAACTGCTTGCAACTCGTGTTGAGTGTGTGTGTGCTGTTCTCAACCCTTTTCTTCTTCTACCTTGGGTCAGGGTGAGAGGGAAAGGGTGGTGAGCAGGGTCTGCTCGCCTTGGCTGCTGGTCCAGCGGCCTACACCTCGGCGCCTGGTTCAGGTGCCAACACGAGCTTCTTTGCCACCATTCTCTGTGTCCAGAGCTCAGGCTCTCCTTCTACCTTGGTGCAGCAGGTCCTGCTCACCTGGCTGCTGGTTCAGCGGCCAACAAAGAAGTGTGCGAACTATTCAAGTTATCTTTTAATGGATATTTTTTGTAATAGTTGATTCTGTTAAAGTTGTACGTGCAGCATGTTTGTGTTCGTTCAGTGGTGTCTTATTGTTATTACTTATTAACATGGTGTTAGGTTCATCCAGTACTTGCACTTGGATGCAATTGGTTTGTTCTGTCCCTCATGGACATGAAATAATCATTAGAAATATTGAAATTTTGTTAGAATGTGGTTTAAATTTAGATTTAGATGGTGATGGCATCCTGTACCCAATGTTGGGTTTTGGCGATGTTGTGTCCGGATTGAAAAGGTTTTATTTTTCTGTAACCTTTTCAAAGAAGATTAACTAGCTTACCTTATCATGACTTTCCTTGACTAACCATTTGTCACTAGCTATTGCATATTTTTTTCCTATACTTGATTACTAGGATTTATCTCCTACCAACCTATTTAATTTTGTTATTTATTGTTCCATGTATTTACCAATACATGGACTAAAACTAATGAATTGCTTCAATTATAATATCTGTATCTTATTCGTTTTGAAGGTTCGCACTATTAAAGTAGAAAAGAGGATCAATGAGATTGTGAACCGCTTGAATAAGACTAAGGTGGAACGGAAACCTGACTTGAAGGGTATGTCACATTTATTTGAAAGTATTTCCATCGTCATTCTTTTATGTCAGCATTCTATAATGGACATGATTAATTATTTTTATTTATGTTTGGGCTTCTTGTAGTGAGTATTGACCTCACAAAGGAAGTGAGGATGTAACGTCATGTGTGTAGGTTAGATCATTACAGTTCTGCAGAATTTAGATGTGCAAAAAAGATATTATTATAATAACAAGAACTTTGTGAATCATGGAAACATTTCCCTATATGTGGGCATTTGTGTGGTCTATGAATAAAGGAGTTGGTTGATGGGTTATTATTTTCACTGAATGATAGATTTGACATGTCTGTTTGCCGTGTGTGCACTTCAATCCTGTTATTTTCCTCCAGTATTTTTTTCGTTAGCCTTGCATATTGAATCAATAATCGTGACATCATTTGCTGCAGCTGAAAGAGAGGCCGTTAGTGCTGCTGAAAAGGCAGAAAGAAAGGCACAGCTTAGAGACAAGGTAAGCTATTTCCATTGCTATACCAGCCGTGTTTTCTTGTGTTGCCATATGCTAGTTGTGTAGAAATCAAAGATCTACACAGCCGTTTCTATCTCTAGAGCATCAAATTATATTTATGTGCAGCAAACTGGTTGTAACAGATCTGCTTGTAGAAACCAAAGATCTATGTAGTTGATTCTATTGTAATAAATCCTCTAGAGCATATCTATATATGTGCCGCAGACTGGTTGTAACAGATCCATTACTCCATAGTGTTGTTTGACAGTGGTCACTGGGTGGTGGTTGGTTATAAACGGGATGTTGCTACTACCTGATAAAATAGCTGAAGTGCTGAACTTTTGACAGTTAGAGTACTGAAAATAATAGATCACTGATTCTGTTTGTTTTTTTTTTTTTTTTTTCTGTTTCAGAAACGTAGGGAAGAGATGGAAAGGCTTGAGAAAGAGAAGCAGGCTGATATCAGGAGCTACAAGGGTCTAATGGTCCAAGAGAAGATGACTTCCAACAAGCAAGTTGCTTCTGGCAGCAAGACCCTGCAAGAACTTGAAGAAGACTTTATGTGAGAGGGTGGGCATGATAAATGTCATACTGAAGATTTCCTTGAACTGCTTCTGTCGAAGACAGAAGGGTATCACATGCTTGCAAGATACTGGATCTAAATGACTCATGGGCAGGCCATGGTCTGCTATTGCTCTTGCTGTTGTGGTCTATGTAAACCTGATTACTTGCTGAAAAAACAGTGCATGCTCCAACTGTGGTTGATATATTGGTCTGTTGTTCATCAAGTTGAAATGGTAATGGAGTTCCGCTTTCCTGGATTCTTCAAACAATAACACATGGCAGTAGTTATCGTAGATATTCCATTCTTTGCTTGGAAAACGGATCAGGGACTTAGCCTTCGTTTCACTGTTACATATATGATATGTGCTCTGTGCTATGAATTTTGTTCTAAGAGTGATAGAAATGTACCACATTTAGCTTATATTTGGAGATTCTTGAACTGGAGGACGGCTCCTTTTTTTTTTTTTTTTTCTTTTTTTGTACTGCATCTACTATTCTACATGACTGCTATGGTAGAGGATTCGTACTCCAGTTGAAGATGTATGCAATAGAACCAGATAGGGTTGATGTAAAATTTCGGTTGCTTTGCTTTCTAAAGTTAAATTACTATTGGTGACTTACAAAACTGTCATTGACTTGCTCGGGGTTTTCTGTACTCTGTTGGCTTTAGCAGCAAGTTATATTGACAAACAACAGATATCCGTTTCATTTTTTTATATATAAAAACCATTTGAATACAATGTAAATCTCAATATTACTTGAACTTTGATGTTATTTTAATGAGGCTATTCAATTTTCCTGATATAGTGAGTATTCCTAACGTCAGGGTTGTTTCAAAAGTTCAAAGCTTTCAAGAGTTGCACTACACATCATTACCACAGAAAATCACACAAGGGATGAACATGCTGCAAAAGAAAAATTCCTAGCCTGCATCACACGGTTGGAAGAATTACCTTTCTCTGAAAGTGGGCCCTCGCGTTCATAAATCCTGTGCTCCCCTCTCAAAACCCAGCACAAGAAGCAAAGGCACCTCAGCCATGGCGCAGCAGCTGCTGCTCCTCCTCCCCGCCCCTTCCAGAACCTTCTCGAAGCCCCTCCCCTCTCCCTCTCCCTCTCCCTCCTCCCTCCCCCGGCGCCACCTCGTCCCCGCCTCCGCAGTTCGCGTGGCACCCGCCGTCCGGCGGGGCCTGCTCCGGTACGCGACGAAGCGTTCAGGTGAGCCAGCCGCCGGCACTGCTCCGCTTCTCTCCCGTCGATTTTGAGCGAGGAGTTTTGACGAACTGAACCAAGCTCGTTGGCTGAAATGGTCTCCGTTTCTGTGAGCAGGCTTGGTTGAAGAGTTGGAGATCGCCAAGGACAAGGACAAGCAGCCGCGGAGCAGGCGCGCCAATGGCATCTTCTGGATCTTGCTGCTCAATTTCGGCATCTACGTGGCCGACCACTGGTTGCAGGTATGATTGGAATCGCCTTCCTGAAGCTGAACTTCAAACGTCTGTGATGCATGCTCATCCTGCAGAAAGATGCACGTTGCTGGGCAAACTTGTGTTGTCCAGTTCAGTAGGGTCAGGGTGATACAAATTTCGATTTCCAAACACACTATGCATAAGAGTAATAGAGTATATGCAAGATTTGCTTATTTGATTTTGAATTTATCCACAGTTGAGCTGATAACTGCTGATCTTTATGGAATATTTGTTTGTGTTATATGCGGATGATGAAGATTGTGGCAGGCCGAACATTAATGGTGAATACACATATGTTTACTGGTATAGATTAAGATTTTACAGGGTTAAAGCTAACGGGCTAATCATAGTCACTCCCTCACTCAGGAAAGTGAATGCATTCTATTTTTTGTTTCATCATGGTTTCGAGCAATTTACTCAATTATTTTGAACCCTGGGTCAACATATAAGGATTTTAGTCTGTTGGACATCAATATTCATTTCTGCTCTTGGATAATTCAATACATTCATCAATCTTGCTTCTTGCACTTGTTTTAGTAGAAAAGGGTTTATGACACAGCGTGCTTTGTATTCAGTGTCTGTATTATAAATGTATTTGATTCATGATGATGCAAACATGCATGAAGTTATCTCGTATAAATAAAAATCAAATTATTCTGGCAATCTTTGGCTAAAAGAAAGATATTCTGGCAGTCAACATTTGCCCTACACTTATACATGCATAACATCGGCATTATTGTTCCATCCTTACTTGATTATTGACTTATTGTGTCCGGTTTTTTATGGATTTTATGGCTAGCCCATGTATTATTCACCAGCCATAGAATAGTATTATCCATCAGTTAAATTGTTGTAGAATTTAGACCAACTATGGTTATATCAATGCAAGGATAAAATTAGGATTGATGTAATCCCCCTTTCCTTTGATAAGGGATATCTTAAAATTTCTTGTTTATATCTTAAGAAAATAGGCATAAATACCATTTTTTTTCCTGTGCTGAAATGTATATTTACTTTTACATTTATGTTTGCCTTGCATTTCAGATTCGGGAAATAAAATCACTGTACCTGTATCATGCATTCCCTACATGGTTCCAGTTTGTGACATCAACATTTTGCCATGCCAACTGGTTAGTTTGACTTACAATTCCAGATCAATTTAATTCATTTATTGCTTCTTGGATATATTATTAATTGATAAAGTTGAGTACATCTGATGGATATATTATAAATTCATACATTTACTTCCTTTGTGAGGTTGAATACTCATTAAATCATCAATGGTTTGCTGCAGGAATCATCTTTCAAGCAATTTATTCTTTGTGTATATCTTTGGTGAGAGTTGATTTATAAAATTGAATGCTCTGCTTGAAGCTTATAATTCAGTTAAAGGATGCCTAGTGCTTATCTAAATATACAGGAAAGCTTGTTGAGGAGGAAGAGGGTAACTTTGCTCTGTGGATGTCTTACATTTTGACTGGTGCTGGGGCAAACTTGATTTCATGGTTGGTTCTTCCAACATCCTCTGTGTCACTTGGAGCATCTGGTGCTGTTTTCGGACTTTTCACCATTAGTGTTCTAGTTAAGGTGATTAATTCAATGTTGTCATTCTGAAATTTCTTTATTTAATAACCAGTCAGTCAATGTTTCTGTTCTTTTTAAAACGTTGCCTCTACTGTCATGGCAGATGTCATGGGACTGGAGAAAGATTCTTGAGGTGCTTATCCTGGGACAATTTGTTGTTGACAAGGTACCTTCTTGACACTGTTTTGTTGTTTTCCTTAATCCTTTTTGAAGTAAAAGAATGGATATGTTATTACAGAATTGCAACAAAATTGATGATTTTATACTAATAATGATCATGGTTCTAAAAACCTAATTAAGCTTACTTTTACTCTCGATTAAACCTGAAATGGAGCCCTAGCATATCGTTTAGGCCTGGGCATCCAATAAACACTGGACTTCTCGTTTGGCCTGGGCATCTCGTTTACATAATGTTTACTGATGTTTTTTTTTCTTTATTATGTTTGAATAAACAACCTTGCACAAGGTACATACACATCCGCACGATTCTCTAGTACTAGAATTACTAGATAATAGTGATGATTTCAAGCACAACATGTCAGTAGTTGACCTACACTAAAATGTAACCTGTCACCCTGGGGCACCCTTGCATATATGTGTAACGTGTCACCCTCCATAATCAACCTATTATTCCCATGCCAATACTTGTTTACAATCTGATTAGTCTTGCTTCAACTGATAGGTCATCGAAGCAGCACGTGCAACAACAATCACGGGCCAATCATTTCAAGTGAACAACATTGCTCATGTGTCAGGTGCTTTGATAGGTGCTGCGTTGGTGTTTCTGGTTAGCAGAATCCCTTTTTCATCCAATGATGACAATCCCAAGGCAACAAAAAGAGAGTAAATAGAAAATGAATATTTATCAACCTAACATATTGTTGTAAATTTTCCATTCATTATCATTTCTTCATATGATAGCTACTTTTCGAAAATTTAATTCTCACATTTTGGATTTAAACGAAAGAGCATCTGGAAGTTCAGTCTGCAGTGTAAAGAACTAAAGATCAATTAGATTTATCTGGCATTTCTAATGTTTTTTTTCCTTCGCATGTACTTTCTGCAAGAATGAAAGATCAATTAGATTTATCTATATGAATTTGCCATTCTAGTTATGATCAACAACAGCTAAAGTACAAGAGAGAATATACTATGTTGAACACGAATCTTTTCCTCAAAAGATGTTGAACACGAATCTTTTCCTCAAAAGAAACAAGCCTCATAGAAACTTGCCCAAATCAAACATCCAGTTCTATCCACAGATCACAGCTCAAGTGCTCTACCGGCTGGGTGCCTCCGGATCCAACCTACTACCTGACTACCAGCGGCGAATCACGTCCTGATAGGCTTGTACACTCCACCATGTCTGTTCCGGCCGCCGCCGCCAGAAGCTCCCAGCGTCGGCACGGCAGCTGGCAGGACCTCCTGCCGGTGAACGGACCGAGCTGGCCCGACAGCGTCGACTGCTTTGTCGCTCATGCACATTAGCAGGCTGCTACCGCCTGGGATCCCGCTTCTCCTCTTGTGAGTGTTCCTGGCAGCGGCGCGCCGCATCGCCGTGCCTTCGTTGACGTCGTTGAAGCAGTAGTGGTAGTAGTACCCCGACGCCGCGCTGGAGAAGTTGCCCGACGCCGCGCCGTCCGCGGTGACCACGCTCCAGACAACGCTGGCCTCGCTAGGTGGGTACGCGCACCCCAGCTCGCTCGGAGCCGGAGCCGCGTCGTCGTCGTCGTCCTCGCCGGGGCTCCCAACGCCGCCTCCGGCAGTGGCAGCGCGCGGAGCATGACCACCCAGCGCCGTATTTTCGGCGAGGATGGTAAAACGGGAGCTTTGCGTCGCTGAACCGAGCGCTCTCCCACGGTCGCCCACCGGCACCGGCACCGGCCGGAGCATTTCCAATGATTTGATGCGCCGCCGCTCGTCGGAGTCGGACGTGGCTGCTGCTCTGGGCTCCAAGATGGGCGTAGACCATTCGCCCTTGTTGGTGGCGCGGCGGTGGCCATCCATTCCGGCAAGGGCTGTTCTGTCGCCTTCGAGGAGCCACCTGCCACTCTCAGGCGTCGCACTCGACCTCGCCGCGGTGGCCTCCGGGATCTCTGCTTCCGGCAACCGCTCGCTCGTCTCCATTTCGTCGGCGGCGCTCACCGACTCCCCAGAACCTCCGCTGGCGCAGGCGCACGCCGCCACTCCGAGCAGCCAGCGCCGCAGCTGGTTAGAGTTAGACGACGACGACGAAGCCGCGGGCCTGCGGCCGGCCAGCTGACCTTCTACCCCAGAAGCGCTCGCTTCGATGATCGGGGTGGTGGCGGCGTCAGCGACAGCGTGCGACTTCTCGGCCGGCCGCTCAGTGGGCAGCAGCGCGGAGCGGCTGTTCCAGCTTGCTTCCGACGAGCTAGTGACGGCCGTGGGCGTCGGGACGGACGCGGACCGGTCGTGGTCGTGCGTCCCCGTCCTGAACGCGGACGACGACAGCGAAGACGAGGAGCGCTCCCACGGCCACAGCGCGGCGTCGTCGTCGTCGTCCCCGTAGAAGTAGCGCTCGGCGGCGAAGACGGCGAGCTCGTCGGAGTCGTCGGCATCGCCTGCGTGATCTGGCTTGGCTTTGGGTGCTCTGTATCTGTCCATGCTCGGCTCTAGCTGATAGCTCGATCCCGCCTGGCACAGTGGCACTGCATGGGTACAGGGCATGGGCGCATGGCGGCTATACTATATCTCGCGCTCAGCGTGCGGTGGAGAGACGGTGTCGTGTGCAGGGAGGGGAGGTCTCGCGGGCGCCATTTTCAGGGATTGATTGCCCTGGGTCCGACGCGAGAAAATTCCCTTGGCTCTTGTCGTTAACGGGTACCTCTCGGAGTCGGGGCCCGGGCTTTCTTCATCGATCTTGTGGCTCTTGTCACAAGAACGCTTCGCTTTCGCGGCCTTAACTCCCACGGTGTCTCCTTGCTTGGTATCCCCATCTCGTCTCCCGTTCTATCTCATCCCTGACCGACAAAGTGAAATCCAACTGAACGTTACACTCAGCTCGGTTAGCTGCTGGTGCCACGTTTGCTTGTGCTCGTTATACTAACCGCAGAAGGATGGATTTGGGACATTTTGGCCTGTTGAGAAGAATATATGTACTTGACTGCGTTATGGTTTCTGTGGCTAATATGCCAAATGATGTTGTTATGGTATGAGAGAAAAACACTGGTCCTGTTCAGCTGGTAGAAAAGCCGGCAGATTTTGGCACATTTAATAGTGGTTTGTGAGAAGAAATAAGCCGAAATCTGGCGAAACTTACCGGTTCTGGATCAGCTGAACAAGACCACTATTATGAATGGTAAACTGGACTAATAAGTTCAAGTGAATTGCACAAATTACTACTGCATTGCCTGTGTTGGCCGGGCTGTTTTTTGGCTGTGTTTATGTGCCGAGGAGTCCAAACCAGAGGACCAAAAAATCCGCTTGTATGTGCTTCTAGTTTATACTTGAAGAAAAGACAATTTTTTTAATAAGTAGTACCATAAATACTGTGGCAGTTGGAAAAGCCGAAGCAGAGCCCTCCTAAACGGGGCCGTAAAATTTCCAAAGGATGCAAGTAAATTTTAATGCCAATTCTAATTTAAACCAACTTCCGAAGTTATATTAAATAAAACATAATCATCTTTAAAAACAATATTTATGGCACAAAACTGGTATACATAATTAAATTTATTTTTACAATATGCTTAATATTAAAAATGTGAGTACTTTTTCCTTATAAAGTTAGTCAAATTCAAAATAGGTTGACTTAAAGTGATTATAGAAATATAGGATAATATAGTATGTCCATCAGATTTTCTATCACATATCCTTTCCCTATGTTTTTTTGACAAATCTCATAAGGCAACGTATCCTATGCAAACCAGGCAAGGTGTGCAAACTTGCAAACTCTTAATTTGGACCTCAGGATGCTCATCCAAGGGCTGTGGAGAGAGGTGGGACGCTTTTTCAATTAACCGCCCGCCAGCCGGCTAACTAATTCTATTTTTTTGCAAATGACCCCCTGCCCCTAATCCCGAGCGTGTCCAGGCTGTTCGAGGGAAGTCTGCCACCGCTAGTGTTTCTTCCCCCGACGCCCGCCGTTGGAGAGTACTCCGATCCAACCCTCGTCATGCCGCTGGAGAGTCTCCCACCGCCTGCCGCTGCTGGTAGGATGTTTGGTCCTCATCATGGCGCGCAGTCGAAGATGGCGCTGAAGATTCACCGGCCGCCGGACTCATCTGCTGCGATGGTGCGGACGAACTCCAGTACCATGTTGGCCATGAATTCGGCTCCGATGCTGGCACGAACGGCGCCCCGATGCTGCCAACGAATGGCGCCCCGATGATGCCCAAGAACCGGCAGCACGCGGTAGAGTAGTCGAGCAAACGGGCCGGGTTCCCTCGAAGAGACTGGATGCTCGTGATTATTGTGCAGGGGTCATTTGCAAAAAACAGAATTAGTTAGCCGGCTGGCGGGCGGTTAATTGAAAAAGTGTCCCACCTCTCTCCACAGCCCTTGGATGAGCATCCTGAGGTCTAGATCAAGAGTTTGCAAGTTTGCACAGTTTACCTGCTTTGCATAGAATACGTTGCCATCTTATAATTTCTTTCTCCCTTCCCGGTCGTGTTTTTCCATCCCTGAACCACCATCGTACCTACTCCGCCTACCACACCACGCTACCGTCTTAACAACTGTCATGAGCCATCCACTGCCGTGGAACCATCTACGCACAAACCATGTCGACATCCACCACTAAAGTCTTGCTTGTTCTACCTAAGTATTCTTGAATTTGAAATAGTGTTCATCAACATAGAGTAGGCAATACTTTATGCCCTGTTTGTTTGGTCGTTTCTGGCTAGCTGATTCTCACAGCTGATGATTTGTTGTGAGAGAAAAACACTGCTGAATCGCTGACTGGTAATTGCTGGTAGATCAAGCGAACAGAACGTTAGTTTTAGACACGATTGCGACCACCAACATAGCACTAAGGTCTTGCTATGACCACTAAGGTTTTGGATACGACCACGACCACCAACATAGCACACTTACTCATAGCCAAAACCCACAAAACATAATTTCGATCTATTGCGTGCTCTAACTTTTGTATTCTTAGAGCATCTCCAACAGTTATGCAATTTTGGTTTGGCATTTGTTGTTGTTTGCCAATTCCCAAAACGATATGGAGAGGAAAAAATAAAGCCATCTCCAATAGTTTGGCATTTGGACTTGGCATTTTAGGAAAAAAAAAGGAAACTAACTGCGCTGTGGGTAGTTCGCACGAGATAACTATGGCAGGATTCTCAGGATTTCACAAATGCCAAGCCACCGGTGCCTATGCAAAAATGCCAACTTTCCTCCCTCAAATGCCAAGTTACCCAAAATGTAAAACTCCAATGCAAAACCGTTGGAGACCTCTTTTTAACCTTTTTGACAAATTTTAAGAATGCAAACCCCAAATACATAACTGTTGGAGATGCTTAATGGTCAGAAATAAAAAAAAAACCGTCGAAGAGGACGGAGAACTGGGCAAACGATACGGATATTTGGTGTCTCATAGAGAAATGGAAGAGATATTAGTGTCTCTTCTAGCGGACGGCTTTGTTAGGTTCCTTGGGAACCATTACCATGATTCCTAGCTTGAATGAGTGGCTAATTTGTATAACAATTAATCCGCTAGATTGGATCCTCGTCTCATTCCTGAATAACGGAACGAGCCCGCATTCGTCGAAAACAGAGACGTGGAACTGAGGGCTCAACGTTCAGCTCCGTGACAATGCTGAACCGACAGGATCGTCTTCTCCCGTGTCGGTGTTTAGGCAACACGGAGGACTATTTTAGCGTGTCATCAGACGGGACTGCTCGAAACCGAGTGGAGAGAATTGGGTTTGGGCATTCATGCTAAAAACTCTCACACCTTAAACTCCCCCGCTTGCGTGGTCAAATTACAAGCACAAACACACAGGCACCTAATTTGAGCCCCCTTCCGGTGCCTAGAAACGAGCTCCGCCTCGCACGTGTAGTAACCGCGGAATGGCCGGTGTCGTCCTCTGCACCCTCGCCATTTTTAAGCTGCCTGAGACCTGACGTACGTCGCCTCAGAAATTGCTGCTATTGATCGATCGCATCAGCTAGCACATACAGCTCGCCGATCGGGAGAGACAACAACGATATGATGATGCCGCAGCTGCGTAGCCTCGTCGCGCTGCTCCTAGTGGCCACGGCCGTTGCCGCCGTCGTGGCCGTCGCCGCGGCCGGCGGTGGGTTCGTCGTCACTGGCCGCGTCTACTGCGACAACTGCCGCGCCGGGTTCGAGACCAACATCTCCCACGCCATCAAAGGTGAGCCTGCCTTTGCCTCCCTGTAGCCATGCATGCACACAGCTGATCGATCTGTGGCACCCCTGCATGCATGACAAAACGTTACAATGCGTGCAGGCGCGACGGTGGAGATGGAGTGCCGTCACTTCGAGTCGCAGCAGGTGCACGACAAGGCGCAGGGGACGACGGACGCCGGCGGGTGGTACAGGATGGAGATCGACGGCGACCACCAGGACGAGATCTGCGACGTGAGGCTGATCAAGAGCCCCGAGGCGGACTGCGCCGAGATCGAGCTCAACCGCGACCGCTGCCGCGTCCCGCTCACCAAGAACGACGGCATCAAGCAGAGCGGCATCCGATACGCCAACCCCATCGCCTTCTTCCGCAAGGAGCCGCTCCCCAACTGCGGCGAGCTCCTCCGCTCTTACGACCTCTACAACGAGACCTCGGAGAATTCCTAAGCGTGCATCATAGGCACACATTTAATTTGTTCGATTAATGAATGGATGGTATAGTATTAGCAGACAACAGCTTTCCTACAAATAACAAATAACTCCCATCTCGCGTTATTTTAGTAGCTGCCGTTAATATTATTATTTTTTGATTGAGTTGCATTGTATAAAATATCATCTTGTTGTAGCCGGGAAAACAAAGGAAAAACTATGCTGTAATTTTTTTTTTTATCGCGAACGTCTAAGAAATTAATTATCTGCAGCCGTTGCCCGTTGTTCTGTTCTCTGATATTTGATTTTCTTTCTAGTAAAAGGAAGTTTCATTCCAATCCCTGCAAGGTTTTGCGCTAAACTAAAATTTAGTTACAAATCATGTCTTTGGGCTCATAAATGCAAAATCTTTAGAAAACTCACAAGACATAAATCTAAGGCTAGTCCCAAAGATGAGTTTCATAACGTTATTTCCAATAGTGTCATGCCACATCAAATGAAATATAACTCGAATAAAACATTCACTTTTAATAGAGAGTTTCATTCTATAGTTTTATAGATATTTAATTTCATGACTCATAGAGTGCTGGTATTTATTTTTCTCTCTCTTCTTAAGTACAGTGTCATGTCATTAGAAAGGCATATGTGACAATCTATTTAATACAAATGATACTCACATAAAATTCTCATTGAGACTAGCCCAAGGAGCAGACTTCTTCGAGGATGGCCATCCATATTTAGTAAAGATACAGTACTTGTTTATTTTATTGTTAGTGGGTCATGTTTTGAGTCCCAAACATGCTCAATAGATAGCTCCGAAAACAACCTATAAATAATAAGATAGTGTCATTTTTTGCTAAATTATTTTTTAATCAACCAAAATAGACCAAATGATTGTGTTTGCTCATACACAAACTTGAAAGCACAAGTTATGTTCTGCTTGTTGGAGCTGGGGGGGGGGGGGGGGGGGGGGGGGATCAGTAAGGGACGTAAACCAAAAGCGATAATTCCAAATATCCTTTCAAACAAAGTGCGCTACATGGCAATCAGGCGAAAAAGATATTGAATAGTTTGTTTTGTATTAAAAAACAACTATTATTCTCATCATCCCTCCAATTATGCTTTTACAAGATTATATATTTAGTTAGAATTATGCCTTTCAAGTTTCATATATGAAGAACCAAATGAACATATTTAGTTTTCTCGTCCTTGTAGAGTTTCCCATGGTGTATTGGGATGCCTAATTATCTAATAAAGGGTAGTTTGGATCCTTTTCATTTGGAGAAATTGGAATCTACATAATAAATTAGTCTATTTTGCTTGGAATTTGACATCCCACCACTTTTCAAAGTTCACATATAGGAGGAATAAAATTGATTCTATAGATTACCATTCTATGTTTCTAGTTTGCAACTTATAACACGCACTTCAACTATCTCCCCTATGGTAGAAATGCAACACATAAGTATCTCTTTCATACAGCCAACGATAATATACAAAGTAATAAAACAATAATATACAAATGTAATCCATATATAACCATATTAGATTAATTAACATGTGTCTAAATAATGATCATTAAAACGAATTAAATTCCAAGGATCCATATAGGGCCAAAGGGGAATTGAACCATACTGCAACCGGAGATTTGTGAGTATTAGTTCATAAAATTTTTGTCCTCATCATAGCAAAACAATTTACTCTTATGGAGCTTGATTTTTTAGTTTGAAAGGTATTTAAAGGGAGAATTTTCATATTAACCTGGTCTACTTTTAAAACGATGTTGATCTTGTAGACATTGACAATACATTGTGAGAATATACACTACTAGAGATTTTCTTATTGTAACATATGCCTTACAAGGTTGATTGATAGAGTTGTACCCTTAGAGCAAGTTCATATATTTTCTATAATTAACTTGATAAATCAATAGATTTATTAGTTAAGAAAATATGTAGCAAGCTCAATTTATTTCTCTTTTCAATAATTTTTTATAGTGGCTCTAAGATAATTTTACATTAGAAATCGAGAACTATATCTAATCAACCAATTGTCCTTTAATAGTTTCTTAATATTTTCTCATATAGAACCCTTTATTTTCTTAATTTTCTTGTGCACTGGAAACTTACTAGTTGGGGAGGACATTTCATGACTTTTATTTGTATCACCCGCTTTTTTACCACACTAATGGAGGAGATTTTTTTTATTGAAAATCAAAATCATGAGTTGTTTACATAACTCATGGTTGCACTTAGAGCATCTCCAGGAGTGATGTAAAACAACTTCATGTTTTAGATTTTAGAAAAAGAAAAAGCTATGCTCTAATAGTTTTGTAAAAGTGCTCTTTAAAATAAAAACTTGTCGAGAGCTCTTTGCCGCCTTTCAAAAAAAAAAAAAAAAAAAAACTAGTAAGCTTCAGCAGTCGAGAGGAAATTTGTATCCACTCTCTCTCAGTATTTCTTTGAGAGATCAGGTAAATTGGACACATACATAAATTAAGAAAATGAGAAGAATGCCCCACATTTGTTGCAGAAATTGTAGATAAAAAATTCTTATATAAATGAAAAATATCATAATGCATCTTAGTCGATGATTTTTAGCATTACGATGTGAATAACTAAATACAAGTTAGTAAAATGATGTCGTTTGGTGATGTGAATACCTTAATGAAAATATAATGACATATACTAGTTGGATGTGGTAGTGGGATGATGGCATGAACTTTTTACATGGTGAGGTAATTGCTTGTGCAAGAGGATGCTAACAAGGACAGTTTGTATGATGAGGTAGATTATTAGTGGAGACTGAAAATATATGATATATAGATATAGATAAAGAAATTAAGATAATAAAGCAATAAGATATAAAAAACTTCTATTACAAAATCGTTTACGAAGTTATTATAGGAGAAAAACAACTTAATTGCTCGTTATACAAGTATCAAACTGCTAGGCATTCCTATACACTTTCTTGGCAATATCCAATCTACATCTGCTTGTCTCCACCTCCGGGCTCCGGCCGTCCAAGAGGTTAACCCAAATCAGCAGCGCCTCCAGAGTCCAGCCCCCAACCCAATCTCTGCCTTGTCTCCTGCTCTCCGCTTCCATTAATCCACGCTTCCACCTTACCTCAGTTGCCAGCAGCCATTGCCCTCATCTATGTCCCCCAGCACGCCGCCAACCCCCTGGCCCCTGTTCGTTTACCGGATTCAATGCCACTGACAGCGACATCGACTTGTCTTCCTCGGCTTCTATCTCTGCTCCACTTTCCTTAAAGATACATTGCAACTCCACTTCTTCAATCTGTTAGACCTCTTACCTCTATTATTTCTGTTTTATTGTTAAATTCTGATATTTTTTTACTATTTAATTTGGAACTTTGAAGCAGTGCTTATATGCTTATATACTGCATTCAGAACTGCTGGTGCATAGGAGTTATACTGGTACTGTTGCAGCTTGTCCATGCTACCTAGTCACTACTTTATTTTAGTTTCAGGATATCTGCCTTCGTTAAATTTATTAATGACCAGTGACTATTGCATTTTAAAATTTGCTAGCCTGTGATAGTTTATTCCTGTTAGGCAGAGGTACCATTCCCAGATTTCTTATTTTTGGAGAATCAATAGACTGTCTATTACTTATAAGCACAGTGAAGATATGGGGCTAACAATCCCCAGCTTCTGTCTCTGTGCTACTACTTCTCAATTTGTTTAATCTGTTGTCATCCAATCCCTCTTCTAGTTAGTAACTATTGTTTCTCTTTTGCTTTTTTTTATGTAGATCATTTCTGAATTCTTGATTGTTTCAAAGCGCAATTTTAGTTTTTCATTCCCTCCCTCGGTGAGTCAAGTCTTCGGTAAAAGCATTGGTCTGACTGGAATATGGGCTAGATAAAGTGTCTCTTTATGGCGAAAAGATATGTTATCCTTCATAGCAACATCCTTACATTGGACAGTCCAACTTAGTGGTGGCTTATTTCAATAATATAAGCACCTTAGAAGCAGCATATCTCTAAAGCAAGAAATAAGTACTAAGTATTGGAATATATATCTACTTCTTCCTTCAAATTAAGAATATATGTCCTATTCCAATCATAAACAAAGCATAAACACCTATCTAGTTCTGCCAAATTTTACTACTCCTGTTGAAAAGATTTGTCAAGTACAATGCTTGATTACCACAAAAGGCCATTAAATCATGCAAAATTAGACAAAAGGAGACAACAAAAGCGTCCATGCAATTAAGAAATTTCAGGTACGCCTTTCTCTATTACATCTGCTCCAAATTGAGCACTAAAACTGTCTGAAACAAATATTAGTTGCCTCATCTACAAAGTATTATCAATTATCACATTGAAGATGCATTAGAGCTTTCTGTGATAGCTCCAGTGCCTTGTGTGATTGCTGCAAGCAGCCTTGGCATCGGGGGCATATCAATCTCCTGCTGACCCTCAAGAACATGGACCACTTCACCCATTGTCGGCCGATGAAGCTCATTATCCTGGATGCACCAACATGCAACTTTGCAAACCCTCTCAACCTCTTCCAAATTGAAGTCAGCATGTAGCTGTGGATCCACCAAACTCCTCACATCTCCCTTGTGAAGCTTGTTGATAGCTCTCACAGGGAAATATTCAATATGATAATTGTTGCTACTAAATGCCTCAGGTGAATTTCTCCTACCTGATATGATTTCCAGCAGCACCAAACCGAAGCTATAAACATCAACTTTTGATGTAATAGCAACTCCACTAAGCCACTCTGGGGCCAGATACCCTGCAGTTCCTCTGAATGTAGTCAAAACTCTGCTAAAATTCCTTCCGACAAATGCTGCCATCCCAAAGTCTGCGATTTTAGGAACAAATGACGCATCGAGAAGTATGTTTTCTGGCTTAATATCACAGTGTATGATGCACTCTCGGCAACTCTGATGCAAGTAGGACAATCCTCTAGCAACTCCTATGGCTATTTGATACCTGGCGTTCCAGTTAAGGCCAGCAGCATTGCTCTGAAATAGATGAGCATCAAGAGATCCATTTGACATGTGTTCATACACAAGTAGCCTCTTGTCACCTTCACAACAGAAACCAA
The DNA here is from genome assembly GCA_018135685.1 of Themeda triandra. Taxonomy (NCBI): domain Eukaryota; kingdom Viridiplantae; phylum Streptophyta; class Magnoliopsida; order Poales; family Poaceae; genus Themeda; species Themeda triandra. Next base: position 781,891 of record JAENPR010000228.1, read on the forward strand.
TCAATCTGACTAGGTTGATGTGTTGGATCAATCCAAGTGAGCTCACTTCAGCCCTGAATTGCTTCTCTCCCTGACGGGCACCATCAAGCCTTTTCACTGCTATAGTTGTTGAGCCACTCAGCACTCCCTTAAATACACAACCAAAACCACCTGCTCCAAGCTTTTCTGTGAAATTTTTAGTAGCATGGCTTAAATCAGTGTATCTAAAGGCTATAACTCCACCTTGGCTGTCATACAACGGTGTACCACAACATTTGGATTTTTTTAGCCACATCGTTAACAGCAACATGAGCATCAGTAACCCAGCACCAATAATGCTTGCTGCAGTAACAACTCTGACACTTGGTTTTCTTTTGTTTCTTGTCAAACTTGGCAGATCATTGGCGGCAAGGCGAAGGTAAAGAACATCTTCAGAATTATTATCAATGCCGTCATTCTGATTGACACTGAACAATTCCCCATGCCATACAGAGCATCTGCTACTGTTATAGGAATAAGCAGTGCAGGAGCAGGAACTCAGACAAGCTTCCTCACAATTGCTCTGAGAGTTGACACCGTCTACGCTTTGGGAGTTATAGGGCAATGTAACACGAGGAATGGGGCGGAAAATGTTTGTTGAACTTGTCATGTTTTTCTCACTGGTGCAATTTAATGGAGTGTTTCTGATGCAGCCTCCTGTTCGATCATCAAGTTCCCAGTCCTGGGGTGACTTCTGAGAGAAGCTCGGCATGCAGTCGCAGAAGGAAAGGGAGGAAGTGCCATTGCAAGTGGTGAAGGGTCCACAGGTAGCATACGGGGTGCAGGCATCAGCCGGCTGGGCATGTATGGCTTGCCAAGACTGCTGAGAAAGTGACCAAACATTCATCTTGATCTGGCCAGAGATGTCCAGCGAGACGAACGTCAAAGATGACTCCTTCAGTGAGGTGTACATGTAGTACTCCTCCTGGCTGTTATCTACATATGTGGGGTCAATCAAGCCTTTGGTGCGTGGATCCAGTTCCAGTATGGCCTTGAGTATGGGGATGAGCTTCAGTGTTGATGTGGATGAGGATGACCAACGCCAGTACACTACTGACAGACTGCGGCGCTTGAGGACCACCCCGCTGGCCTCGATCTCGACAGAGTATGAGCCGAGACCTGGATCAATGCGGCTCTTCCATGTGATGGCCTGACGACTGAAACCGGTGACCTTGTTCCGGCCAAACTTGGCGCCTGGAAGCACGACGTCAGTCGGGTAGTCGAAGCTCTGCCACAGGGTCACATTGGATGATGATGGGCTTTCTAATTGTAGGAGCGCAAGGTTCCCACTGTCCAAGAGGACGGCAGTGGTAGTGGTAGTGTTTAAGCTGGCCCCTGTCCGATTGGCACTGGGAGTGGACCAGACTGTGGTTTCAGTTTCAGGACTGGCTTGGGTTACAATGACAAGGTTGTTGCCATCGCTTGAGATTTTGAGTTGTGTTTGCTTGAGCCTGGGGTCAGTGATTGGCGCCTCTCTATTGGCGACCCAAACTGTAGTGAAAACTGGGATCTTGTTGAACCATATGCCAAGGTACCAGTTGGGGGAGGTTTGATTTTGGGACTTACTGATTACTGCTGTCGGCTGGAAGAAGCCGAGCGCGAACTTGCCGTTCCTCGAGACGAGCTTGTGGCCGAAGGCAAGTGCTTGGCCTGCCACTAGAGTATCAGTTGTGGCGGCGGCGGTGGAAGCGGAACATTGTGGAGTGTGAAGGGAAGTGAAGAGAAGAAGGGTGAACAATGTATTTAGAGGATTCATGGATAAACAAGATTGGAAGTATGATCAAGTGACAATGTAAGATGGGTGGATGATGGACGCATGCACGTCTGCTCTGCTGTTTGGAGAAGGGAGAAGAGGATATAAAGCAAGGAGGTTGAAGAGGGCGGGCCAAGAACTCCATTTCTGGACCTCACTGCAACGGACGAGAGCAGAGGAGACACGGCAAGTCGTCGGCAACCACGCTGTCAAACTCGGTCCATTGTGTGAACGTGTGGTCTGTACTCCATAATTTGGACAAGTGCAGGGAGCAACTTGGCCACCCACAGTCCCACTTGTGTGTGGATGCACTGCACAACGACGTGCTCTCTCTATAAAATACTGCAAGGCTGTATTGGCATAAAAACCATGTGCTAGACGACTGCGGCAGCAGGCTACAAGCTAACGAGCTCCGGCGGAAAGGCACCGCACTTTCCCAGGACGCTTCGGCTGCTGATAAAGCTTCCAACAATGGTGCAGGCAAGCCAACCATGGTCAAGTCAACGAATCAAGACGCGTGCACCAAGACCAGGCGGCTGCTGCAGCAGGTCGATCATATGTTCTCATTTAAACTGACCAGCGTCAAACGCTACTAATAGATAGGGATAGTAACAGAATACACGCTGAGGATACATGGGTATTGTTGAGAGTAAAGTAGACAGAGACAAAATGTAGATGGAACAATTCTTGTAATGGTCTCAAGAGTGATTGTACGTATCCCTTCGTTCCAAATTGTTAATCACTTTGACATTTTTTTGTTGCTATGTATCTAGACATACATAAGATCTAGATGAAGAGTAAAATGGATGTTCCAAAAAAAGTCAAAGCGACTTACAATTTGGAACGGATGGAGTATATGGGAACACCCAAAAGGGCATCATTAGCAATTGCTAATAACAGTATCAATTGACTAATTACTCATTAACCAATATGTTTACAACACTCCCCCAATCCTTTAGTCATGTTGATTATTCCTTGAAAAACATTGTGTGAAAAATCTGAGAAAATAAGGACAATCACATTGATATGTCATCACAATTGTTTCAATTTAGACCTTCATTAGACAAACTCTAAACCATAGTCTAAAGAACAATAACTTGGACATATGACCAATATGCCACAACTCCTCTAAACAACCTGTGGGAAAAAGTAGATGATATGACAATAACCTTACCTTATTAAAAACTTCATATGAGAAATACCAAAAGGAAAAGCACATACAAAGAAATGAGTATGATATGATGTTTGGACAAGTTATCAATTAGGGAGACTTCCCCTTGATACATGCAAATGTCGAATAGGTAGCTTTTGTGAATTCTCAACGAGATTATCATAACTTAGTTTGCAAATGTTCATATCCTCATGGGGTAGGAAAATCTTAGTGCAAAATTATCAACATATGCTAATTTTAAGATGTTCATGTCAGTTTTGGTACATTCCAAGAAAAACTCTATAAAAGGACATAAAAATAGTACCGCATTGGTTTTCCAATGAGATAAGACCACCTCTACTTCCTATAAAAATATGGGTGGGGTACGCAGCCAATTAAGATATCCAACATCAAGTCATTCAATTTACATTTTTTTTCTGACCCTATGTTTTGTGTTTCTCTTGATTTGACGATCAAGATAGTTCCTAGCTTGGACAACCCATCAGTTATTGTGAGCCTTGGCCTTTGGGCCATGCCAGAATGGACAGCCCATGAAAGTAGCAAGCCTTGTTCGGTTCTGAACACACGAGAAATTCAGAAATGAATATGGCTCCAGGAAAGAACTCAAAAGACATGCTAGCCAGGTAAGCAACGACAGGTGCACTCTAGAACAAGTGACCAACAAGCGAAATCTTAGCCAACATTTGTTTCAGGGGTCACGCGCAGGGTTTTTTTTTTATCGACCGGTCGGCGGAAACCGCCGGGGTCCGGTAACGGTAAACCGGACCGGTTTACCGGTAACCGCCCGAAAACCGCTCGAGTTCAAATTCGAATTCAAACCCTTTCGTTGTTCGGTACGTGGCCGGTTTACCGTCCGGTTAGTCCGGTTTACCGCCCGGTTAGTCCGGTTTATTGCTCGGTTTGAGCGGTTTTTCCAAAATTCAAATTTAATTTTTTTTTCAAAAAATGCTAAAAAATTCCTAAAAATACTTCATGATTTGTAGAATCCAATGATGTCAAAATTACTCAAATTTGAGTGTGTTTAGTATGTTTTTCGACCTTCATGATTTAATGGGTCTTAACGGGCCACTTGTGTATTTTTTCTTTTTCTTTTTTTCAAACTTCTAAACGTCTAAATAAATACTAAACGAACTCAAATTTAAATAATTTTGACACCATTGGGTTCTATAAATCATGAACTATTTTTAGAAATTTTTTAGCATTTTTTTTTTCAAAGTTAAAATTTGAATTTTAGACTTACCGGACCGGTCCGGTAAGTCCGGTAACCGCGGTTTACCGCGGTAAGCCGAGCGGTAAAAAAAACCGTGGTCACGCGTCGGACGCCACCGGCAAAAGCATGGGAAGGAACGCGACACACAACCAGGCGACCATTCCACATCCCGTGAGCTGTCGCATGTGCCGTGCTTCCAAAGACCCACAACTCAGCACGCCACAACTCTGCCGTCCGCCTCGAGGCAACAACGCAACAAACTGGTTCCAGCTAATCACAGAAACTTGCAGTAAAAGCGTTACAGATTTACACCCATTGACCCGTGAAAGCATACATGGTACATGTACTGGAATGAAGTAGCCGGAAAGAAATGTGGCAAGGTTCTTCAGATGACATGCACATCGAGAAAGATGAACTGAGCGAGTATACCAACAGTCAATTAGCTCTCCTTTGAATTGCACAGCAAACATTGGTCACAATTTCCATGAAAGAATAAACGATTGCAGCTACATAAAACTATACTCGGTCAAACTTAGATACATCACGCGCAAGTCAGCAACTTTGGTCATATAATTCGGCCAGACTTTACAAATGCAGCAATGAAAACATCAAAACAAAAGAAAAAGGAGAAAGGGAATTTCCCTCACGAGGCTCCGCTGTATCCTGAGCTGTAGCCCGCGCTGTAACCACTTTTCTTCATTGCGCCTGACTCCATCTCCTGTGTTTGGTGGCCCTCACTGCTTGACGCAGACGGTATCTGGCCATATTCGCTGGTTGGCGCGCTGTATTGGCTGCTGGTGGTGGTGTTGTTAAATGCCATCTTCCTGAACTTCTTCATGTCCTCATTGTACTGGCCAGAATCGTAATCAGAGCTGCTGTATGACCCAAAGAAGCGGCTATGGCCAGGCCGAACACCTTCATTAAGGTCATCCAAAGACACGTCGCCTTCCAAAGCCCGAACGACCTGAACCAAGTGAATACATGAAAATTTGAGCATGTTGTGCAATGCAGTTTACCACATTTTTTTGGAACTAAATTGACCAAAGTTCCAACTCAGAAGTCAGGTCACCATTTTGTCAGCTCAATACTTCTCGTGGTATAGAAATCATGTTATGTATACAACAGATTCAGAAAAATAGCACTTAATAGTGCCCTAAAGGATGCTAGTGCAGTTTAGGGATGTTAGCTAGGACAGTGCAAAAGCTGCTTATAAATTACCTGACTCATACGTGGCCGACGACGTGCAGAATGGCGTACACATGCAGCTGCACATGCTATCATTCTTGCAATCTCATTAGGATTGAAGTTCTTTCCCAGCCGAGGATCCACCAGAGCATCATATTCACCATCCTCAAGGGCTCGCATCAGTAACGGCCTTGCCTGCAAATGATACAGTGATGTTACTCACAGGAAGGTTACAACAGTCTGAAAAACAACAAAGGATAAGACTTTCCAGGTCAAACACGTTCATGTGGCAGGTAGAGAGTAGAGACATACACTTTCTCAAGGTACAACTACAAACATTTATTAACAAGAATACAACCTAGTGGCCAGAAATATGCTTAACTAAAAAAAAGGTAAAAAAAAATAACTACAATTCTGTAACTAGTATTAGTATTATAGAGTAGTGCCAAAATTTCATATTTATAAATCATTGACAATGATCAATGCTAAAGATGAGAAGTTAGGAAGCATTATGAAAACATCAAAGCAAGAAAAGATGTTCAAAATAATTACCCAGTCAACCAAGCTGTCATCCATATATGTTTGGGTTGTGTCAACTGGTCGTCGCCCAGTAATAAGCTCAAGAAGCATGACTCCGTAAGAAAATACATCAGATTTTTCTGTTAGCTTGCCAGAAGATGCATACTCAGGTGCCAAATACCTAAAAAGCCAGGAAGATGTGTATTAGCATGCCATAATTATTACTAGCATAATAAGTTGAATGTTGTCATGGGCAGCCAAGAAGCTGCCAGGGATGTCATGTGCACCCAAACCGACTGGAGGCAATTCCTCCTTAATTCTAGGAACTGCAAATAGATTACTTTCCTATCCAGCCACTAACCGACCCAGCCAGCTCGGTCTGGGTGCACATGACATCCCTGGCAGCCTGTTGGCTGCCCATGACAAATGTTGGAATAACTCTCCTAATAGCTGAGAATATGATGCAAATGACAAGGTTACAAAAGTTTATAGGATATTGTATCATCAAGAAAACTAACCATATTTAGTTCTAATCTGAATTGCGTCAGTGTTAGGTAATGGCATCCACGTGCTTAAAAATTTCAGCCAAATAGGTATGCAGCATGTCTATAATAACTAACATCATACTTGGGACTACAAAGTAATTTATACATACCCGAAGGTGCCCATTACTCTTGTTGAAACATGGGTGTTGTTATCAGTAGTGAACTTTGCAAGTCCAAAATCAGCAACCTGTAGAGAGATGGCTTGTTAGTTAAAATGAGGTTCGAAAACTGAAAAAGGTTCTCTGGACATTTAAGCAAGAATACTGTATAGTTTCTCGTCTGATGTGATAATAGACAAAATTCCACAAACGTGACCAAATTCCAAGCAAGCAAAACTTTATGGCTACCAAAATAGATTAGATAGCAGAAACCACACTAAAACAACATTCAAACCAGATATAATTTGTGGATTGCCAAAATGTAAAATAAGCAATGTGTAAGAAATACATTTTCAGTTTTAACAGAAACAGTCAGCTGTAAACTCCAGAATAGAGAAGGAAAACTCAGAGCATACCTTGGCTTCAAATTTGAAGTCAAGAAGAATGTTAGATGCCTTTATGTCACGGTGGATGATCTTTGGATGGCCTGCTCATAAGAAAGACATTATACAAGGTCCTATTTTTCAATAATCACTTGGAGATATAATTGTAATAAAATATAGATGGTCGTCATGTATGTAAACTCACAGTCTTCATGGAGATAAGCTAAACCCTTGGCAGCACCCAGAGCGATCTTTAATCTAGTGGGCCACTCCATTGTTGGTCGATCTTTCGCTGCAGAAGGTGGAAATATGTCATAACAATGTGCCATAAGAACATGAAACAAATGGAAGTAGCAATTAACTGGTATCATGCATGCCTAAATCAAATTTTAGGACAAGCGTTAAGTCCATGGGTCTCCCTATATAAGGGAATTTTGTTTGTGCAAGCAAGGCAATTGGTTATGGATTGCCAGCTTGAACATGAGAAGAGCAAAGAATTTTTTGCCAAAAGGATCACCATTTTTTTTTTTGGACAATAAGGCTAGCAAGTGGCCGAGGACCTAACTCTGAGGAATGGCTAACAAGCAATTTCTTTTCATGCTGAAGAGAAGGTAGGGGACATACCATGTAAATGGAATTCCAATGTGTTGTTGGGGACAAACTCGTAGACAAGCAACCTCTTGCCTCCAGAAATGCAATAGCCAACCAAAGACACAAGATGTTTGTGATGTACTCGGCTGATAATCTCAACCTCAGCCTGGAACTCACGCTCTCCCTGACCACTTCCAAGTTTCAATTGTTTCACAGCAATCTCTTTGCCATTAGGCAGCATTCCTCTGTGAACATACCCAAAACCACCTTGCCCAAGGAGATTAGCATCAGAGAACCCATCGGTCGCCCTCAATAACTCTTCGTAGGTGAATGTGCTCTTCGAGGAGAAGCCGAGAGCAGCGCCAGGGGACGGTGGAGGCAGGATCTCGCCACCAGAGTAGTTAGAACCAGATCCACCGCTACTATTTAGCATCGCTGGTGGCGGCGGCTGTGGAGGCCGATTGGCATAGGCTGGCGGAGGCGAAGGGTGCATCTTGACCACATGTTCAGGGGGTGGAGGAGGCGGCGCATTTTGCTGCCAACTCTGGTATGTTCCACCGTATGGATCCTCTGCAGTAAGATAGAACATCGTGTGAGGAAAGGTTTGTCTTTGTTTTGAAACTGCTTACAGAAAGCAACATATGGTTGAAACAGAATTTATAAGGAAAGGTAGACAGATTAGTTTTTCTCTTCCAAACAAAACGGACAGGCAATAGCTAAAACCAAATAACAAATATAATAGAGCATTTGATTTGGACAGCAGGCATGACACCTATCAAGATCAAGAGTACCAGGAAAAGTATTTTTTTGAACTTATAAGCGAAGTACACCCTATCGAAAGTAAACACCTAACCATCACGATTATTAAGGATTAATGAGTACAAAACTTGCAGGTCCAAATTCCTTGAAACTGAAAACAGCATCTAGTAGTATAATTTACTGAAATTAACACTTTTTAACCACTATGCACATGCCAACAAGACCTATGCCGAAGAACCAGGATTTGACACCCAACACCCATGTTAATTAATGGCACGAGCTAAGATCCACCGCCAGCCTAATTGCCAGGAAGCCAAGAATTGAAACCGAAAGCAACGTGACTAGTACCTAGTGACGCTACCCACAGGCCAGATCTGGATGTAGACAGCGACAGACACACAGGCAGGCAGGCACAGCTGTACGAGAGATCTAACTCACCCTTGTACGGCGGCGGCGGCGGCGGCGGGTACCCGTAGTGCTGCTGGTGCGGCGGCGGGTGCGCGCGGCGCCGCTTCTTGCGCAGGCAGCAGAGGCAGATGAAGCTGGCGAGCAGCAGCAGCACGAGCCCGCCGACCGCCACGCCCACGACGAGCGACGTGGACGGCCCGGAGCCGCCGCCGCCGCCGGATTTCCCCGGCGAGTGCGACTTGGGCGGCGAGTGGGACGACGACGGCGGGGACCGGTCGCCGCCGCCGCCGGACGACGGCGGGGACGGCGGGGAGGACCGGCTGCCGCCCCCGACGACGGCGGGGACGGCGGGGACGGGGCGTCCGACGGCGGCGCCGGGGAGGAGCCGGAGGAGGGCGAGGGGGCGGAGGAGTCGCGGGGGGCGTGGAGGAGGACGGCGCGGGCGGGGACGCGGCGGGGGTGGCGGGCGTGGGCACGGACGGGGACGACGGCGGCGGCGCGGCGGGGGAGGGTGGGGATGGGGTCGGCGGCGTCGGCGTCGGCGTGGGCGGGGTGGGTGACGCCGGCGGCGGCGCCGACGGGGTTGATGGAGGCGGCGTTGTCGCGTTGGATGGTGGAGACGGCGGCGTCGTCGGCGCCGGCGCGGCCGTCGGCGACGAAGACATGGCGCCTTACCCCCCGCTCCCGCGGCTCCGGCGCCTTTGGAGCTGGAGCGGGGAGCTGGGAGCTAGGGGAGGGAGATCGTCGCTGGGTGGGCTTGCTTAGCGCGTAAGAATGGCTCGCTGACGGCGAGGCGAGATGCTTGATGCTTCGCTTATAGTAGTGGCAGTAGTAGTATAGGAAATTAGCAAGCAATCAAAGCTAGCCTAGCAGCGAGCTTAGCGGAGGAAGAGGGGAGGAGAGTAGGAGAGTAGGGAGGGCGGTCCAGAGTTAAATGGAAAGTGAAACGGAATGAGGTGGGAAAGCGGACGGGAGCGAGCGTGGTGGGCCCCGCCCCCGCCCCTCGCCCCCGCGGCTGGACAGCGTTCCTTCGGTTGAGCGGAGCGGTGCACCGGGAAGCGATGGCGACACGGTCACCGACAGGTGGACGAGTCCCGCCGCGGGAGCGACGGGGCCCACCTGTCCGTGACGTGACGATTGGGCGTGCGGGCGATCGCCATCGTGACGATGGCCACCGCAGAGACGGGCGGGTGGGAACAACGGGAGTGTGTGTGAAAAATAAACGGATAAAGTGCGCGTCACGCTCTCTCCCTTTTTTCATGCACGTCTGCCGCTGGATTACGCAGGGCATCTTACCGTGGTTTTGCCCCGCGTGGACCCCGCAGGTCAGCGTCGTCGACCTGCGAATCTCACCGCTCCCATCGTCGGCGTCACGCTCACACCACCACCGCCCCATGTTGTGGCGGGAACGGAGGGTGATGTGGTGGGTCCGGGAAGTCAGTCAGCCCGTGACGTTGACAGTTCGGTAATCGGTTGATTACTACGTACTTTTGATCGACGGTTGATTACTACTGGGGGTCGTTGTTTTTACCTCTTCGTTTCGGTCCCTCGATGACTGACTTGGCCTGATTCACCACCGTTTCAGCGCCGCGGCGGCCCGCGGTGTCGCGTTCAAAGGTTCCAGACCGCCGCGAGCAACGTGGTGGGGGCCGCCGGCGGGGGCTTGACCCCAGCCAGGCCAGGCTCGCCGGCCCGCCGCGCGGCGTCCCCCACAACCGTGATTGGCGCGGGAAGGTTTACCGAGCAATCAGACGCATTCGAGTTTACGGAGCGATGGCTTGAGCGCACGATTCCGGCCGTTTATATGCTCACGTGCGCGCTTGGTTTTGCTCTGTCTTCACTCGCTCGACGCTCGACAGACATACGACAGCAATGTTCTCGTCGTCGTTGCCTGCAAATTGCCTTGGCGAGGAGAATATGTGTGTTTCCGATCTGTCTTTTTTTTTTTTTTTTTTTTTTTCTATTTGCTTTGTGTCAGTGCAAGTCGATTCTATTTTTCGAATTTATACCCGCCCGATAGAAAGTATATATGGCATGTGAAATAGACGCTCTAGCTAGTTGGCAATTGGCATATCTTCACTTCGTTTTCCTACGGGTAATTTTGGAGAGTGGAAATAATGGATATATATATATATTCCTCTTGGATGAACAATGATAAACAGAAACTGTTAACGTTATTCCTTCAAACAAATGCTTCTTCACCCTACGAAAATAATGCAATTCTTATGTTTCGAGAAAACAAATGCTTTTAATTTTGACTAAAATTATATAAAAATACAAATATTATTATACAAAATAAGAGAGCTATTATTTTACAGGCGTCTAGAATTTACAATCCTCGACGATCACAGCCATCCCCTCCATAAGCCAACGGCTCTCATCACACTTATTTCTGAACATGCTCTTTCTTCTTCCTCATGCTTGCCCAAACTATATATCAGGCAATTGGATTATAGGAGGTGTGACAAAATAAATATCGTTAGATTAATTATGAAATATATTTTCATAATAAAATGGTTCAAAGACATACTCCTAATGTCTCATAAAAATTATTATTCTCGTGCTTCCTAAGAAGATAATTTTTTAAAACTTTGATTAAATATATATTTAAGAAAATAATAATATTTGTGCTACATAATTAGTATGGTTATATTCACAATTTTTCCCGTAGCAACAAGTTTCCCTACATAGTCCAAGGTTGCCATACTAGTTTTGTGCTAGCTTGCGAGGTACTATGCCTCCCCGACCTTTGTGACCATGGCTTTGTAGCTCATGAGTTGAAAATTTTACGGATATTTTTCGACTGTATTCGAGACAAAATCCATTTAGAGGATTCAGATATGTCCCTATCGAGTCAAGATATTGGTGGGCACACCTTCACCTTTTAGACGGTTTTTAAGATTGTGGTGATCATGGGTCATACGGCATTGGATGGTTTAGGCTTTGTTGCAGTTGGAGGCGTAGGTATTGATAGTTTGAATGGGGTAGTGGTGTCTGGTTTCTCAATACCTAGAGCAAGTTTGTCGGCAATAGGTCTTGGTTGTCCAGGAGTGTTGGCCAATTAGGTTGCATTCGTGAGCGACTATGAACTCGCCTAGTGTTCTTAATGTGTTGTGTAGTACTTGGACCTTCTTTTTCTTATGTCTTTGACTTTTTATTGTGTCTCTAGATCTCATCAATTATGCGCACCACTTCTCGTTCAGCTAACGAGCTCGGTGTAGAGTTCATTCAACTCTGCTTAGCCTCCTTTCTCATTGACGATTTTTTCACCACCTTGCTCCTAAGATAACTGTGTGCTGAGTTGCCCTTGTTGGTTCGCTATGAGGGTTGTACAAAGGATTGCAACTTGAGGGTGGACCCTCCTAGCGGTGGAGTTTGGTTGATGGCTACATTCGGGTTTGGTAGAAGAACTATGGCTACAGTAGGCTCAAAAGATATGGTAGAGGTTTGATGGTCTCCTTGAGACCATCTCGGTGTTGCCTTTCTTATCATCAGTGGTCTTATGAGGTTTTCCATGGATGGTGCCAACAGTTGGAATACCAACTGTGGTAACTCCCAATAGATCTTGAAGTTCACGAATAGATGTGTTGTGGGTCCCTTGGCAATAGACCGCAAGTAGCGAACCGAATGTAAAGACAACATAATAAATATAGAGCAGTAAGGTGCACTCAATCAATCCATTACTATTGATTATATTAATAAAGAAGAAACCCAAACTGGATAATACACCAAAACATCAACACAACACAATAAAAGCAACATCAACATAACTGAAGCGACTGAAACAACTAAAACAAACACAGTTACGTGCCAAAGAACATCGTTTGGCTAATTATATAATTCCCACAATAAACATGGCATGGCATATATATTCCTAGCAAATCTACGGCCGCATCGGCCCTTAGCCCTCGTGGACTCAGCCACTCCCCTCCACGTAGACGAGGATCTCGTGTCGGGGCACGAGTTGCCTTGCTTTCCGTCTGCATGCCTCGGACGTCAATGGCTCTAGATCGGTGGTTGACCTCTTGCTCGGACATGGCGACGGTGACTCGGTTCTGGAAGACGCCTCGGGGCCATGCACTTCTTCACGGTGCGATCATCACCCTCGCTGGCAACGACCTTCGATCAACCCTGCAAAAAGGAGACCCAAGTGTGATATTTGTGGTGCCCGAGGCGGTGGCACAGGGTACGGTGCCGCCGGCGATCGAGGAGAGTGATGACGTCGCGGAGGTGCCTGCCCTCTCCATCAAAGTTCGAACGCAGTAACGCGTTCTCGGTCTCGGACACGCTAGTCTGACTCTGACGGTATCAAGCCATCCGTTCCACTCCGGTTGGGAGCAGAGCATTACCAAGGATTCCGTTTGTTGTAGCGCGTAGGAGCAGGAGGCAGACAGCTCACGAGCAGCCAGGCTAATCCTAATCCTAGCTCCTCCTTGAATCAATCACATGGGTAGTGGGTTGGCATGGCTTATTGGCTCGGGTCCAGTCCAGCTCCAAGAAAGTTTTGGTTTTAAGCGAAAGCCAGGTGGAGCGCCCTCGTTCGGCCGCCGGCCCAGCCTAACCACAGCAGGACACCGCAATCTGCACGAGCTGGAGCTGTCCTATTTCGTGACACAAGTGCAACACGAAAAATCTTACTATAGCCTGTTTGATTTGAGGTCATCATACTCTGTCTTTTTTTTTTGCGAAATAATCATACTCTGTCTTTGATTTGGTTCATGTCTGAGCAACATTAGTGCTTTTTTTTTGAGCCATTAAATTCTCACATAACCTGAGTCGGTATCAGGTTGACAAACCGCTGTGATATTCTTGACAATGTCAACTAACCACAAGGACGTTGGAATGAATAAGCTAACACGTTAACTCCGACATAAATTACGTTTAGAGGCCAATTGGCCGGCAAGGAGTCGCGAGGAATAAAGAAAACCAGGCCATGCCTCCACGGTGATTGAATAATCCGTGCCGCACATGCGACTTACGTGAATCCTGCTGTCTGCATTGACGAACTAATCATTCGAGTGCAGACGAAGGATATATATTTTAGGTTTAATTGCGCTCCCATATACTGTATTAACCAACAGATGATCTACAGCTGCTAAAGGTTTAGTTTTTTGTATATGTCTCTGTCAGGAAGCACAAGCGCGCGGTGATCAAGAAGACAAAGGCGGGCTGAAGTTAAAGGCTCGTGGGCTTCGGCGTAATTGAATTTCGTCTTGGATCCAACCTGGGCTCGTATAGTGGGCCTGGGCCGTTATTAGACCTTTTCCTTTTCGGCTTGCATGCCTGATCGGCCAATTGGCCTTGTAAGACGGCGGCCATATAGGCCGAGGGGTGGATGGGTGGACCGTCATCGAATGAATGAACCAACTCTGTTTCTCTTCGTTTCCGTTACCGCGAAGTTTTCTCTCTCGTTCTTAGGCGTAGCTGCTCTAGTTGTTCTTCGAACTTTTCCCCAATGTCGCCATTCTTGTGATTTGTAGTTAGGGTTCCAGCTAGAATTCATCGGGCCCGATCCGTGGTCGACAATTGGTATCGCTCCTCGCATCTCCTCGCCGTGAGCCTTGCGACCACGGCGGCGCGATGAGGACTGGACGGGCGCCGAAGCGCCAACCACCGAAGTATCATCTCGAGATGGCGAAGACGGTTGATGATCTGACGACGCAGTTCGAGAAGATGAATAAGCAGTTCGAGGGATTCAACACGATGATGAAGGACGCCCTGGACAAGTTGGAGGGGATCGAGACATGGAAGACCGCCGCCGACAACTCGCTCGTCGAATTGCTGCAGTCGAGTAAGACGGCGTCGGGTCGCCTCGAGGCGCTGGAGCAGCCGCCGCAGCAGCCCAGCACCAACCTCGAGAACCATGCGGCGCACCAACGGCCGCTGGGATCGACAGCGACGTACTTCCCCAGAACTCCGCCGCCAGGATTTCCGCCAAATCCTTCAGGCGGGGCTCCGCCGCCGGGGTACCAGCAACCACCGCCGGGGCCTCCTCCAGCGTTCCAGTTCCACCCACGGGCGCCTGCACCACAACAAGGGCCGTTGCAACAACAGCATCGCCCTCAGAGCCAGTGGTTGGATCTGAACGTGTCCCCGACGATGTCGCCACACGCCATGGCGGGTGGTGATGAACGGCCATTCGGCAACGGCATTCGTCATGAGCACCGGGATGACTGCTCTGGGTACTTCGGACCCCAGATGCAGCACCCGGTCACGGGTACGTTTCCCAGGCCAAACATTGCTCAAACATATTGTTGACATTTCTAACGCCACTCAGTGTTAGGTTGTCATCCCTAACATGGCGCCAAAAATGCTGGTACTAAATAATGCAACTGCTACTAGAAATAAATATGGGATCCGCAAGCGCACAGATAATACCGATGTAGCATTTTAACCAGGAGTAATCCAGGTATCGTTATTTATAATTTTACCACCGGGAAGGGAAGGCACCGGATAATGAGTGATGAGCAATGCACATGCTATAATGGAGAGCTTAACCTTGTCTCGTATCGATCATCTCATACGGGGTAAGTGTCACATAAAATATAGGAATGAATGATAAATGACATAAGATAAATGAGAGCATTTAGCCACATAAAATAATAGTAATAAGCCATCTCAACTTAGCACTCTAAGCTTATAACACTAGCATGGACTAGGACGATCTAGGGTATAATCCTATGTTATTCTAACTATAAAGTCAAAGCATACAATGATTAGTGCAAGAACATCTAGCAATCATGGCGGGAAAAGGTTATACCTATGCATAGTGATATTACCGAGAGAAGACTAGAGACATAGCAATGACTTCAATGTAATAGGTTTGTTACGCTAGACCTATACTCGGGAGAAGGGCTACAAAGGACTCAACGGGGTGTCACTCCCGCGATCTACCTCAC
This sequence comes from Themeda triandra, assembly GCA_018135685.1. Classification (NCBI taxonomy): domain Eukaryota; kingdom Viridiplantae; phylum Streptophyta; class Magnoliopsida; order Poales; family Poaceae; genus Themeda; species Themeda triandra. The sequence continues at coordinate 797,430 of JAENPR010000228.1, forward strand.
GATCCGGAATATAGGGTGCAATCGCAGATAAATACGGTATAGGCACCATGCCTACACAATATCTATCACTCACCCATTGGCCTAATGAGCAAGCGCTATACGATCCTATGCATAAACATAATTCTAGTCCAACTATGCTAAACATATAATCAAAGTAAACTAAGAACGATATAATTGAGAACATAATCAAATAGAGTAAAGTCAAGTCGATATAATAGAATAGAATAAAGTACTACTCATAGTATCACGAACAATGATGAATATTACAAGAATGTAGAGGGGAATTACCAAGAACTCCGACAGATCCGGACTCCAAGCTAGGCTTGATTCCCTCTAGATCTATTCCTATGTAGCTATGCTACTAAACTATGGAGCTCTAATTGAGATGGTGGCTCGGCTTCTCGAATTCGATGAGAGAATGAACTCTTGAATGAATTAGGGTTTCACCCGGGGCCAGGGCTCGAATATATAGCCCCTAGGATGAACCACGGCCCTCGGATCAAACCGACCTAAATGGACGATAATTATTCATCCTCAAAGGCGGTGGAGGCGGGATCCGCGAGACTCGACGCCATTGGTCGAGGTGGGGAGTCGGCCGACCGGCCGGCTGCGCCGGTGGGCCCGGCTTCCGGGGGTCGCCTTCGGAGTCTTCTAGATTATACAATTTTACCCGTTCGGTCTTTATCTCTATGTAATCATGACATGTGGGCCTCCTTTGGTTCTCTTTCCGATAACCCCCTACTTGAGAAATAGACAATCACCAAAACTCGTGGAATTCGGTGTAACCCCTATATCTAACAGGTGAACTCATATTAGTCCTTTCTCTTGCTGCGTTGACGATATAAAATTGATACTTAACGACCAGTCAACAAACTCCCCCAAGCTTACCTTTTGCTCGTCCCCGAGCAAAGATAGACTCGATGATGGATCGGGAGTTGCTACAATACTTTCACTCCTCACAAGTACACATGCGTTCAAACAAGAACTCTCCTCTCGGATTAGAGTGAACTATTCGACTCAAAACTCACTCATATTACCTTTCACCATGGGGCTTGTAACCGTCACTTGGGTCTTGAGTAGTTGAAAGATAGAACGAGTCAAGTCAAGCGCCATGTTTCTCGCTCTTTGATCAACTATTATCCCGGAGTTTTTTTTTTTTTTGCAAGGTTTGAAATAAAACTCGAGTTCCTTGTATGAACCTTTCAAGTCTCTCATTTGTGGTATTTACGGATCCTCTCCAAGGCATGAGTAGTGTATGCCTTTCTCTTCTCTCACAATATGTGGTATTTGTGGAACTAAGGCATAGTGGAAAGTGCCTTCTCTCTCTCACCCTACTTTCTAATAGGCTTATGTGGAGCTCATAGGTGGGGAGACACTCAAACTCACTTGCATATATTGCACAGTTAAGACATGGATCCAATAGGAACTAAAAATAATAATAAAGTCATATGTGCATGTGAATGAGGAAATGGAATGGATGAGATGACGATAGGATGATGGTGATAAGGAAATGATTATAAGGGGTACTCAACTGGTGAACATCTACTTCTACACTCGCTCCTTTGGGGATAACATGACTCCCTTTATTCGGAAACCTTGAAACTTCTTGAATGGAAGGACTTGGCTACTTTTTCTTTTTCTTTCTTTCTTCTTTTTTTTTTAGAATAACCAATCCTCTGAAAACGAAACTTTAGCATAGGGAGTGTATAACTTGAAATGATAATGACTGGAGCTTTTATGTAGGCAAATAGAACGGCGATGATTATGTCTAGATGTCCACTCCCAGAATAGGAGTAGAACCTTTTACGGATGATGTGAAATGAATGGCGTATGTATATGTGGATGGATGAATGGATGGATGCGTACTCCCGGTGTAGGAGCGGCATAAGTGCGTGTCTCTAAGGTAGAGATAGCACAATATGTGGGGAATGCGTACTCCTAGGGTAGGAGCGGCATAAGTGCGTATCTCCGGGGTAGAGATAGCACAATATGTGGTGGATATAGATCTATATGTGGGTGGTACTTCGAGGAAGTAGCACGAGAATGAATATAACATTTATAAAATGGATGCATGCTTCGAGGACGAAGTAGCATAGATCAATGGATGGAGAGCACATAGTATTGACTTTACCTGCGTGACTAATTCCTTATGGGTCCACAAGCATAACCACACTCAATGCCTATAAAATCTACACTCAAACCTACAATATGATCTATATAAACAGATGGGTTTTCCTAATCTAGTAAGCATGAATATATGGTGTGGTAGGAATTTGAACTCTCATCATAAAGGAACTCATCATGCAGGAATTTAATATTTTCACGAGATAAATTCTCGAACTCTAGTATCTCTAGGAACAAGATGGACAGACTCAAAACCTTCCCATATCATACCTGTCAACCACCTAGACTTAGATCAAGTGTTCGCTACCCACAAGTTTCAGGTTCAAAGCAAATCTCAGATCTAAACAGTTGTGTCCAAAACTCGGGAGAGTGCAAGGTTGAAAATTAGGTACTTGAAAGGAATTACGGCAGAGCAACTATTCATCATCTCCATGTAGAGTTTATTCTAGGGATCACTTTTAAAGACAGATTGCAAGAGCTCTCCAAAAGTAGAAAAGATAAATAAGGAAATCTTTCTGGGTTTCTATGGTTATGCATCTTTTTTAGTGGTTTTAACAAAGCATACTTTAATAAAGCATAATTAGATAAGTTGGAGACACTTATCTTGGTATACGGGGGATGCTCTCCCCCAATTTGGATGTTGACATAGTCTGCGATGTTGCGACAGCACCGAAGACGTTCTAGTCCTCCGGGAGTGTCGTAGATAGTTCTTTGTTGGAGACGGCGTTCAATTGTCACGGGCAAAGCACTCGACGGGGATTTGGATGTCCTTCGCTTGTTAGCTCTTCTTGATCCTTGATGTTACGTGAAGCTCAAAATAGACAACAAAGCTTGTGGAACTAATTAAGCGTTAGTGATAAAACCTCTAGGCCTTGGTTGTCTAGAACTTTCTTAACTTAGACTTGTTCTAACGGGATCACAAGAAATATTTTTATCTTTTTATTATTTAAGGAATGCGAGACAGGGGAAATAAATATCTTTGAGAAATTATTTTTGTGCCACCACGGTGAATGACTATTCACATGGGGCTTGACGATTTTCTCGGATGCACAACATCTTTATTTTCTTTTCAAATGCGGAGATAAAAGAGTAAAGATGCAACTAAGATGCAAGTAGGGAAATAAATATACTAAGGAAAAAATTGCAATGCTTTGAAAAGTAATTCGATAAATACCAAGTTACCTCTTGGCGCGGCGTTCGGTAGTTTTAAGTCCTCCGAACGGGACTTGTCATGTTCGCTCATTTTCAAGGCGCATTGGCCGGCGCCTCGGATGATGTCGCCTCGTGTGTAGGAATTGATTCGATTTTACTTTTACTTTCCACACCTTCTTTGTTGGAGAAGATGTCCTTGAGGAGGAAGTTTCTTGGACCACTTGTTTCTCTTCGGTAACACCTCTTCGGGTTCTTCTACAATGTTCTTCTCTTCGGGTACTTGATCTTCATATCTAGACACTTCTCCCTCATAGTCGGCCCATCCATACGTAGTGATGTTCTTCTTGTTACGCGACGGTACGTTTGCCTTCTCCTTGTTTGTTCTTCTTGGGCTCCTCGGTGATTATATAATTATTATTGAAGTAGCGGCGTACCTTCTCGGTGGGAAAGTGGAAATGGATCTCTCCGGTCCCGATATAGATGATAGCTTTGGTGGTGTTCGGGGAATGGTCTTCCTAGGATGATTGGAGGATCGTAGTCATCTCCCATGTCAATGACTAGGAAGTACGTAGGGACATAATGGTCATCTATCTGGATGAGGACATCCTTCACTTCTCCTTCGACGAAGCGGAATGTACGATCTCGCCATTTGTAGGTTTGTGCATAGGTGGGCTCCAAAGGCATAGTGCCATATAGATACTCATAAGTTACCTTGGCCATAATGTTGACGCTGATCCGGTGTCACGCATGCCTTTATTGAAAGAGCTTGTTGATGGAGCATTGAATGGTTGGGACACCTGGGTCATCCTTCTTGATCGGACGTGGGGATCCGAGTAAGTGGTCATGCTCCTTGTGGACCTGCGGTGACCATCCTTTCGTCTCCGTCTTCTTGGTCTTCTTATTCTTATTCTTGCTCTTCTTAGCTGGATTCTTCTTCTTCTCACTGTTCTCTTCGATGAGGATGTCTTGAGAAGCTGACACTGTTCTTGAAGAAGAAGGTTTCTCGCTTGCCCTTGATGTTGAAGATGATCTTGGCGGTGTTGGCATACATGATGGCTCCAGCAGTGTTCAAGAATGGTCGTCCCAAAATGACAGGGGACCTTTCATCACCGCTGTATCTACTACCACGAAGTCTGCTTTGGAACATACGAGTTGCCCACTCGTACACATATATCTTCAAGTACTCCCAAAGGAACACGGAGTGACCGATCGCAAGTTTGTAAGCACATAGTTGTGTATGATAAGGGGCATCTCGAATAGCTTCTCATATATCACTCTTGGCATGATGTTGATGCTTGCACCGAAGTCACAGATTGCTTCATTGAAGTTGGTACTTCCAATGGAGATCGGAATGACCGGTCTCCCTGGATCGCCCTTCTTGATTGGCGAGTTGAGTCAATCCATGACCCCTTCGATGGATCACTCCGGCTATCTTCTACATTGAATATATCAACAAGATTTGCGGTTTCGAGCTCTTCGGGTTGTCCGCCCGGTTTACCTTGACCAATGGAAGGAGCAAGGTTAACAAGCCGTTGTACTGCGACTCGAGTATCTTGTTGAAGCCGAGTGACTCTTGATGGCATTAGAAAAGCCATCCATCCATTCTGCCGAGTGTCTCTAGGACCTTGTCATTTGATGTCGGCTTTTTGGACAGATTGTCCATCATCTTGCCTTGATTCAACACTAACTCTCTCAAAGGCGGTTTGGTTGTAATTATTGTAGGAGGAGTTGTTACCTTGATAGTTGCTGAATAATTGCACGAGTAGTTAGGCCTCGTTGTTGATTCCAACCTTGATTCCGCGAGGACGATAGTAATTATTATTGTTGTTGTTATTGAGGTAGTTCACGTCCTCCTTCATTTCTGGGCAGTTAGCACCCTGTGTGCCCAGTCTCTCCACACTCTTCACATGTCATGCGAGCATCATGTATATGCATGACTTCTTTCTTTCTCGGGGCTCTCTCATCGAGCCTCTTCATTAGCAAATCCATTTTGGCAGACTGACATGTCTACCTCTTTCATTGGTGCATTCCTCCACCTCTCTTGCGGGTCGAGTTCTTTCTTCACTCCAACCTTGGTTGGATGCCATCTTCTCCACAAGAGCCGTGGCTTGAGGAATAGTGAGTGATAAGAATGCACCTCCAGGCGGCATCCATCGTCTCACGTGTCTTGTTGCTAAGCCCATGGTAGAATGTCCGCATAAGCGGCCAATTCTCCATGCCATGATGAGGACACTCGAGGATGTAATCTTGAAAGCGCTCCCAAGCTTCCGGGACAGTCTCATCATGATGTTCTTGAAAGCTTGATATCTTCCCACGAAGAGCATTTGTCTTGCCCATGGGGAAGAACTTCGCCAAGAAATTGGTGGAACATAGTGCCCACGTAGTATTCTTCTCCTTATTGGCGTAGAACCAGCGCTTCGCTCTCCCCAAGAGTGAAAATGGGAAGAGGCGAAGTAGTATAGCATCTGCGGGGACATCCTTGATAGTGAATGTGCTACAAATCTCCGGGAAGTGTTGGAGATGAGCACTAGCATCTTCATGGGCCTTCCCACGTAGGCGGCTTGCTTGCACCATGTTGATTAGCGCGGGCTTGAGCTCAAAAGCTCCTTCGATGTCCCATGGTGGTCAGACGAATGTTGTCCGTAGTTGGAGCCGAGAACTCGCGGAGTGACTTGTTCGCCATGGCTTCAAACGCCGGTGTCAAGTCTCGCACGAAAGGTTGACTTTACGCTTCGACAAACTTCCAAGTTGAGTTGATGATGATGATGATTGATTGGTCTTCTTCAACACGCTTCCCCGCTTTCCTGAATAAAGCTTCGGATCATCAATATAATTATCGGGAAGAATTGTCTTGATTACCGCATAAGATACACAAGTAGACAAAACAAGGGTAATCTGTAGAGATGGGTTAGTATGTGTAACACCTCAAGGTGTTATTAGCTCAAATTGTATCATCACATGTGCATAAGCATCATTAAGTGATTTAATGACATTGCAATTGATTGGTGTTTGAATTCAAATTCAAATTCAAGTTTGAAAACCTAATTTCAAAAGTACTAGGAATTTTGATATGGTCCAAAAAGTAAAGTTGTCATTTTCATTGTTTTAAGTAACTTTCATGTTTGGAGATTTTTGAGTTCCAACATGAAATCTAGAGCAATTGATAAAGGGAAAAATATCAGCCACTGCTACAGTAACTCGCCCGCCGTCGCCGTGGCCATCGGGGGCCTTCCCGGGTTTCCTGCGCGGCCGGGCGCGTGGACGACGCCGCGAAGGACCTGGCCACCTCCCTGCATCGCCCATACCCAAGCCGGCCACTCCACCTTCTCCTCTTCCCCATTATCTCCCTCTCGGTCGCCACCGCTCGCCACTCCATCGCCCTCAAAATTCGCCCTCGCCACTTGCTCCTTTTCCAATTCCTCTCGCTCGTAGCTTCGCCACAAGCCGCTCTTCCACCTCGACCCAGCTTCGCCGTACGCCATAGCGAGGTGAGCCCTCACGCCGCGCCGCCACCATGGCCGCCATGGCCGCGAGCTCGGTCTCGCCATCACCCCAACTCCCCACCGTGATTCGGGCCTTCATTTTCATCGTTTTAGGACCGCCCTAGCACCCTCATGCTCACGCACACACGCCCTAGCCATCATCTTCACCGGAGCCGCGAATTTCGCCGCCGTCGTCGTCGTCCGGCCGCCGGCGCCGCCACGTACACCGCCGCCCTAGCTACACACCCTAATCCACCCCATTAGATAGCCTATCACGTGCGCAAGGTCGAGAGGAGCACGGTGGTACCGGTCCGTAGCCGGAAGCTCGCCGCGTCGAGCTTCGCCGGGCGAACTCGCCGCTCCTCCGCTCCGGCTCACTGATGGGTGGGCCCGTCAGTTTGAAGCCGCGCGCACGCGCGCGTGGGCCGCGTGGTTGCCGCGTCGCTGCCGCCGTCGCGTCGCTGGGCCGGCCTGCCCGCGTGGGCCGTGCTCGCCGCGTTGGGCCGCGCTCGCCCGCGTAGGCCGCGGCTATTTCTTGGGCCGTAGCTGGCCGTTTGCCGCCGTCGGGCCGCGCGCGCACGTGCCACTGCCGTGGGCCGAATCGGCCAAATCGGCCTGGGAGCCGGTTTTCAATTTTGAAAATGTTTTTCCAATTCATTTTTTTTAATAAATAGTGCTAGTATTTGTGTATTTTGTATAAAATTATTCATAGCTCCAAAAATTATGAAAATTTTTGTGTAGTCTTCTCATGAGATGCTTGATCTAGGAAAAATATGAAATCTGATTTTGGGCAATGTTTTGCATGTTAATTAATTAGCTCATTTAATTAATAAAGGCTTCTTCTTTCAATTTTATTAATTTATTTGTTATTCCAAAAATCCTGAAATTTATTGTGTGACTTAGTTATGATGTAAGTAGCTTAAAATAAAATTTTAGACTTAATTGGAGTAATTTTTATTTTATGCCTTATTTATGCTTAATTAATTAATTGGTTAATGCCTTAATTAATCTCTAATTTGGATTAATCACTATAGGAATTGTTTGACTTTTTGGATTGAGTGTTGATCCTAGGTCATTACTCCTAATGACCTTTGGCACCTTTGCTTAATTGTTTGAGCTCATGTTTTCCATGCCAATATGTTTAATAGAGGTTATTTTATGTGCTTAATTTAATTCGAGTAAGGTATTAGGTGCGAGTGCTAGATCTTTAACTCCGAGATGAGTTGTTATATGTTCGGTTGTATAGATTTGGTAAGTGTGTTAGCTTTTCATAAGCAAAATACAATACCTTGTTTATAGTGATTTGAATATAGTGGAGGACTCGGTAAACGAGTGTCCAGTGATGTAATCTTATCAAGCCGGTCATCATTAGCATCATGTCATCATCACTATCCTCACTTATGTATTCGGTATACTTATTCAATGCATATGCATGCAATAGGTGCGCCGCGGGAGTGACCTGTTGGAGTTCGAGGAACGTGTCGCGGGGAGCGGAGAATCCTCGGGGAGCGAAGGTTGGTGATCGAACCCGACGGGAGAGGAGGTTGTTCTTGAGTGTCCTCGACACGAACCATCAACCTTCGTGAAAGGCAAGCCCGGAGCATTTTAACTTCCTAACTTTTATAATTACTAAATGCTTTATGATTGTTGCATTAAGTTCTAGGAATTGAATTGGCACCTTCTTTGCTGCATTTATATCATTCCTTGTCCAGTTATTATCCCCGAAATCCTAATGATATGATACCGTAGCATTTGCTTAGCCATGCTTAAACGGTAGAAGTCGAGTGATTAATAATCACTTGCGAGAAATTAGGATGATGGTTCACGGTTGGCTATATATGCTATCGTGCAAATAACCATGTGTATGTAAATCGAAGGCAAGACGGAGCGCATGAGCTACATGGTCGGCCAACCTTGTTAGTGAAGCGTACCGTCGTGCAAATTAATCACACACAAGGAATGGAGCCTTTCCTAGTCATGTTGAACAGTGCCTAGCACTTAGGCCATTTGGATCGAGGTTATCCGCGAAGCCTAGTAGCTCAACTTAGGCCGGATCGCGAAGAGTATCAAGTCTCACCCGCCGAACGGGTGTTATAATTCGATCCATTGGCATATCCGGCGTGGTATGTCCGTGTGGGAAGTCATGTCCGTAAGTCCGGAGCGGAGTGTTATAATTCCGACCTCATGGCATGGTGGCGACCCTAAGTGGCTGTTCGGATCCGTGATTCCTGAGTTGTACGAATGGTGTTCTACGGCTACCCTTAGCGGGGTGTCTTAGGGAGAGTGTTAGGAATATTTCCCATTTGGGTTGTAATCGATTCGAATCGCCATCGTCTCCTGGATAGTGAGAAGCTTGACGGGAGTATCTCCATACTTGAAAACTTTAAGTTGTTTGGAAGGTTGATCACACTTGGCAAGATAGCGGATAATGAACTGTTATGGTTATGTATTTCTCTACTCAATTGCTTGTTTAGCACGGGTGCAAACCTAGATAACGAGGTTAATGAAGATTAACTTGATGCTAATAACAACATGATTACTCTTGTCACTTAAAGCTCTTTATGCAAAATGAGTAAGCCAACTCCACCTATAAAGCTTTGCATAATCCTTGGAGTCTTTATTTGTTTCATGTCGGGTAAGTCTTGTTGAGTACAATTGAGTACTCGGGGTTTATTCCCTCTGTTGCGAGATGACATCTTCTATAATGGTTCTTGCAACTACGCCCTTCTCCCGCCGGGAATGAAGACTAGACCATAGGGCATGGTCTCTAGTAGATCTCTTACCTTATATTGCTTTTGTAAGATATGAGCTTGTCGGCAATGTAACCCTTAAACTACGGTTTTAGCTTTTAAAACTATGCTTCTTCCGCTACCCTATATTCTGGTTTGTAATAACTAGAGTGTACTCCGATGTTATATAATCTATGTAGATTATTTGTAAAAGGTTGTAACAGGTGATGTGGTTATGCTGAATTACTACGATCTTGGTTTGATGCAAGTTGGTTTGAAATCCTTCGTGATTTCGTTGGACTACGGGTTTATATAAGACAAAGTATACGAGTGTCAACGTATTAGCGGGGACATCGTACTTAATCTTGTATAAATTGGTCGGTTACGTGTGGTTTTGGCATCGGAGCATGGTTCAAGCACTAAACACGTCATTTGTGTAACAAAACAAAAGCTTTTGCGAAAACTTAATTTCGAACATAAAGGTTGCCAGTGTTCATATCTTTTATGCCCATATAAGGACTTACAGGTGGCTTAGTAAGTATTAACCTGGGGGAAATTTAAATATTGCATCGACGCCTTGCTAAGGTATGAAGAGTGATAACTTGACCGCACTTGTTACCCTGTGGTCTAATGGTGGTGGTAACCTTCATATATGAATTAGCCATACATGTCGCTAGTGTTAATGTTTGAATCGTCGCCAAGGTAAGGTGAGTTGTGAGAGCATGATCGGACAAACGCCGATCTAGGGGAGTGCTTATATGGTACGAAGTATTCACATGTTCCACACATGTTTATATGAAAGTGCCCCATGTGAGGGTGTTTTCCACCATTCTTGGTGACGCCGTCTTCTGACGATGATTCGGGTATCGTGCACCTACATCTACGTATATTGGGAATATGCATTGATGGAGGGGTGCGTAAATTGTGTTCTTGCTTTCCTTGTGTGTTATATTGGGAATTGTTGGGCTGAAATGAAAATTTCTTGCAGGTACACTAACAACGCTCACGTTAGTTCGACTAGTTACGTTATATGAGAGAATGTATGTATGCCACCGTCTAGAACGTCAGAATCAAAGTTAGGATTGTAAGGACGTACGGATCGTGCATGCATCATGACATTCATATAATAATTGCACTTGTCCTCCCTTATAAAACTTCTTACCTCAAAAGTTTTTAATACGCCATTTCTCTAAAAAGTGTCCTCCTATAAGAAGTTGCATCTCTCACTTTAAATGGTCTTAAGGAAACTCCTCAGATATGGGAACCTTTTAGTTGTTGGTAAAATGTGTTTTCAGATACATCGCGATATTGCGCCCGGTGATGTTATTGATGACAATGTCTTGTGGAGATTTATGATTGTGCCTCTATTTATTGTTCGAGTTTCTTCTCCAATGAATTCAGTTTGGCATGATTATATAAGTTACCCACACTTTTTGGACATCATCAATACTCACTATTTGTGCATATCTCATGAGATGGCTGAAAACCACCATCACGGTGAGCACCATGGTCTTCCTCGGCCTCCACCTCCGCCTACTCCGAGGCGCTTATGCATACCATGGTGGAAAGTCGTCTCATGGGTGAAACGGTTCGTATGTTGGCGAATCGTGGTGGTCGTGATGCCCATCGGGAACCAAATCGTCGAGTAACTTCAAGGATTTCATGGACACCAAACCTCCTACCTTTGAAGAGACCAAAGAACCACTTGGTGATGAATGGCTGAATTACGTAGAGCAAAGGTTTCGTTTGCTCGGAGCTTGCGAGGGCCTTTGAAAGTGGAGTATGCTTCTTATACGCTTCAAGGTTCGGCGGGTATTTGGTGGGCCAACTATTGGAAGGCATTACTGCTAATACCAATCTTGTGCGGAATCGGTTACGTGAGGTTTTGAGCACGTTTCATTCCTCCTGGTCTTATGGCTATCAAGCATACGGAGTTCATGAGACCGACTCAAGACACCAAAACTTTTGCGAATATCATCGGGCTTTCAACCATTTGTCTCGTTATGCTCCGAAATGGTTGATGCGAAGCCAAGAAGATTGCTAGTTTCAAGAGGGGACTTGGCCCTAAGTTGATGAAATCTATGGGTAGCTTGCAAGTGTGCGACTTTTAATGAGTTTGTCGGTGATACTCTAACTCAAGAGAATAATGACAATATTTATGTCGCTTCCAAGAGCCGCAAGAGGGCATATGAAGCGGGAGCTTCTCGGTCTAGGGCTCTGTCATGCCTAGAACTCGAATCGTCCACTGCTTGTTAATATCGGATATCGTCCTCCTCGAAGAAACCTCGGTTCAAGGCGGTTATCGCAAGGGTTATACCATTGCTCTTCCCAAGAATACATCTGGGCAAGGCGGTTTCAATGTCCCTCCAAGCAATAGGCCATGTTGGAATTGCAACCGACGGGACATTGGGCGAATAATTGTCCCCGGCCTAGGAAGATGAATCAAGGGAATGTTCGTCCTGGTAATGTTCATTATACTACTTGTTGAAGAGATACCATCTCGGTGAGGTTGTCACCATTGGTAAGTTCCTAGTGAACCAACAACCCGCAGTTGTGCTATTTGATTCGGGTGCTTCACATTCTTTTATGAGTCCTACTTTTGCATCCAAGTTCGGTCAAGCACATAACTACTGTAACTCATGGGGGTTATTGCATTAGTGCCGCATTGGGACTCGCGTCTCTACCGATCGAGATAGTAAAAGATGTGAGCATTTTAGTTGAGGGTCGAACCTATATTGTGAACCTTATAGTGTTGCACAGTGCGGGAATCGATGTAATTGCGGGTATGAATTGGATGAGCGAATGGAGTTCTTATTGACACTACCACTCGTGTGGTAATGTTGAGAGATCCTACCAATAACGAAGCTTTCCTAGTTGAGCTCCCTCGTGATACCACCATTCGCAATACGGCTAATCTTCTTTGAAGCAAAGGCCATTGCTTGATATTCCGTGGTTTGTGAGTTTCCGGATGTCTTTCCGATGACTTGCACGGATTACCTCCGGAACGTGATGTGGAGTTCAAAATTGAATTAATCCCGGTCTTGCTCCTATCTCTCGAAGACCATATCGAATGCCACCCAATGAGTTGAAAGAGCTTAAAACTCAATTAGGTGAACTTTTAAAGAAGGGTTTCATTCGCTCCAGTTCCTCTGAATGGGGTAGTCCTGTTATCTTTGTGAAGAAGAAGGACCAAACATTGCGCATGTGCGTGGATTATCGCCCGCTCAATGCCGTTACTGTCAAAAATAAGTACCCTCTTCCTCATATTGATATCTTGTTTGATCAACTATCAAAGGCTAAGGTATTCTCCAAGATTGACTTGAGATCGGGATATCATCAAATCAGGATTCGTCCCGAAGATATTCCCAAAACTGCTTTCTCAACCCGCTATGGGTTGTTTGAATATCTTGTCATGTCTTTTGGCTTGACCAATGCTCCTGCCCACTTTACATACCTTATGAATAAGGTATTCATGCCCGAATTGGATAGATTCGTGGTGGTTTTCATTGATGACATTCTTATCTATTCTCAAAATGAAGAAGAGCATCGAGCATCGAGAATTGTCTTGACTCGCTTGCGTGAGCATCGGCTTTATGCTAAGTTCAGCAAGTGTGAGTTTTGGTTGAAGAAGGTACCTTTCCTAGGTCATGTATTATCGAAGATGGGATTTCTGTTGATCCTTCAAAAGTGCAAGAGGTGTTAGGCGGAAAGTTCCGACTTCCGTTCATGAAGTTCGAAGTTTTCTTGGTCTATTTGGATATTATCGTCGCTTCATTAAGGACTTCTCTAAAATTGCCAAGCCCATGACACGATTGCTTCAAAAGGATGAAAAATTCTGTGGACTCGAGTGTGAGAAGGCTTTTGATACTTTGCGGACTTTGTTGACTTCCGCTCCTATCTTAGCTCAACCGGATATCGAGAAGCCTTTTGACATATTTTGTGATGCATCAGGCACCGGTTTGGGTTGTGTTCTTATGCAAGATGGCCGAGTCATTGCCTATGCCTCGCGTCGGCTCCGGAAACACGAAGTCAATTATCCCACTCATGACTTAGAGTTAGGCTGCATGTTGTTCATGCTCTGAAGATATGGAGACATTATCTACTCGGTAATGTATGCAATATCTATACCGATCATAAAAGCCTCAAATATATCTTCACTCAACCTGAGCTGAACATGCGTCAAAGAAGATGGTTGGAGTTGATCAAGGACTATAATCTTCAAGTGCATTATCATCTGGCAAGGCAAATGTGGTTGCGAGATGCCTTGAGCGAAAAAGTCACATTGCCACTCCTTAGTTGTTGAAGATTTTCATATGTCTCGTCTTCTTCATCCTATTGTTCTTCATAATCTCACGGTGGAATGCTCTCTTCGAAACCAAATCATGGAGCTGCAAAAGACCGATAAAAGTGTATTAGGCATCAAGAAAAAGATGAAGGAGCAAGAAATCAAGCATTTTAAAGTTGATGATCAAGGAATTCTACGGTTTAAGGATAGACTTGTTGTGCCAAACAACAAAGAGCTAAGGAATCAAATTATATCCGAAGCTCATTCTTCTAAGTTGTCCATTCACCCTGGAAGTAGTAAGATGTACCAAGACCTAAAACCTTACTTCTGGTGGCCCAAAATGAAGAAAGAAATTGCAGCTTTTATTGCTCGTTGCGACAATTGTTGCCGTGTAAAAGCAATACACATGAAACCTGGATTGCTTGCAACCCTTGTCTATACCAGTTGGAAGTGGGAAGAAATCGGCATGGACTTTATTGTTGGTTTGCCAACCACTCCAAAGGGTTTTGACTCTATCTGGGTGATCGTCGATCGTCTGACAAAGTCAGCTCACTTCATTCTGTAGGGATGACTATCATCCTCATAAGTATCTTTGAGATTTACCTTGAACAAGTAGTTCGTCTTCACGGGGTACCCAAGACTATTGTCTCGGATAGGGGAACCCAGTTTACAGCTAGTTTCTGGCAACATCTCCAACAAGATCTTGGCACTCAAACACTTCACGGCTCGGCTTATCACCCGCAAACTTCGGGACAAGCGGCGTGTTAACCAAATTCTAGAAGACATGCTTCGAGCTTGTGTTATATCCTGTAAAGGACCATGGGATAAATGGTTGCCTTTAGCAGAATTTTCTTATAATAATAGTTATCAAGAGAGTATCAAGATGCCTCCCTTCGAAGCCTTGTATGGCCGGAAGTGTAGGACTCCTTTGAATTGGGTAGAAAGCGGGGAAAGAATGTATTATGGAAGTGACTTCGTCAAAGATGCCGAAGAGCAAGTCCGGAAAATCGAGAAAAATATGGAAAGCTGCTCAAGCTCGACAAAAGAGTTATGCTGATAAGCGAAGAAAGTCTATTGAGTTCAAGGTGGGTGATCATGTATATCTCAAGGTGTCGCCCATGAAAGGTGTGAAACGTTTCGGTGTGAAGCGTAAACTCGCGCCTCGTTATATTGGACCTTATCCAATCATTGAGAAGTGTGGAAAAGTAGCCTACAAACTTCAACTACCTCCTGAAATGGGAACTATCTTTCCAGTCTTCCATGTCTCTCAGTTGAAGAAATGTCTTCGCATTTCGGAAGAAGAAGTTAAAGTCAGGGGTATCAAATTACAATCTGATCTTTCTTATGAAGAAAAACCAGTGAAGGTCTTGGATGTTATAGAACGGGTGACTCGCAGTCGAGTGGTGAAATTGTTCAAAGTGGTTTGGAGTAACCACAGTGAGCAAGACGCAACATGGGAACGAGAGGACTATCGAAAAATACTTATCCGCTTTCTATTTCAAATGGTACGTTTTTTTTTTTTTTTTTTTTTTTTTTAAATCTCGGGACGAGATTTTCTTAAGGGAAAGGTTGTAACACCTCAAGGTGTTATTAGCTCAAATTGTATCATCACATGTGCATAAGCATCATTAAGTGATTTAATGACATTGCAATTGATTGGTGTTTGAATTCAAATTCAAATTCAAGTTTGAAAACCTAATTTCAAAAGTACTAGGAATTTTGATATGGTCCAAAAAGTAAAGTTGTCATTTTCATTGTTTTAAGTAACTTTCATGTTTGGAGATTTTGAGTTCCAACATGAAATCTAGAGCAATTGATAAAGGGAAAAATATCAGCCCACACTACGGTAACTCGCCGCCGTCGCCGTGGCCATCGGGGCCTTCCGGGTTTCTGCGCGGCCGGGCGCGTGGACGACGCCGCGCGAAGGACTCGGCCACCTCCCTGCATCGCCCATACCCAAGCCGGCCACTCCACCTTCTCCTCTTCCCCATTATCTCCCTCTCGGTCGCCACCGCTCGCCACTCCATCGCCCTCAAAATTCGCCCTCGCCACTTGCTCCTTTTCCAATTCCTCTCGCTCGTAGCTTCGCCACAAGCCGCTCTTCCACCTCGACCCAGCTTCGCCGTACGCCATAGCGAGGTGAGCCCTCACGCCGCGCCGCCACCATGGCCGCCATGGCCGCGAGCTCGGTCTCGCCATCACCCCAACTCCCCACCGTGATTCGGGCCTTCATTTTCATCGTTTTAGGACCGCCCTAGCACCCTCATGCTCACGCACACACGCCCTAGC
Organism: Themeda triandra; assembly: GCA_018135685.1. Taxonomy (NCBI): domain Eukaryota; kingdom Viridiplantae; phylum Streptophyta; class Magnoliopsida; order Poales; family Poaceae; genus Themeda; species Themeda triandra. The sequence goes on from JAENPR010000228.1 coordinate 813,491, forward strand.
CATCATCTTCACCGGAACCGGCGAATTTCGCCGCCGTCGTCGTCGTCCGGTCGCCGGCGCCGCCACGTACACCGCCGCCCTAGCTACACACCCTAATCCACCCCATTAGATAGCCTATCACGTGCGCAAGGTCGAGAGGAGCACGGTGGTACCGGTCCCGTAGCCGGAAAGCTCGCCGGCGTCGAGCTTCGGCCGGCGAACTCGCCGCTCCTCCGCTCCGGCTCACTGATGGGTGGGCCCGTCAGTTTGAAGCCGCGCGCACGCGCGCGTGGGCCGCGTGGTTGCCGCGTCGCTGCCGCCGTCGCGTCGCTGGGCCGGCCTGCCCGCGTGGGCCGTGCTCGCCGCGTTGGGCCGCGCTCGCCCGCGTAGGCCGCGGCGCCGGCTATTTGCCAGGCCGCTGCTGGCCGTTTGCCGCCGTCGGGCCGCGCGCGCACGTGCCACTGCCGTGGGCCGAATCGGCCAAATCGGCTGGGGGGGAGCCGGTTTTCAATTTTGAAAATGTTTTTCCAATTCATTTTTTAATAAATAGTGCTAGTATTTGTGTATTTTGTATAAAATTATTCATAGCTCCAAAAATTATGAAAATTTTTGTGTAGTCTTCTCATGAGATGCTTGATCTAGGAAAAATATGAAATCTGATTTTGGGCAATGTTTTGCATGTTAATTAATTAGCTCATTTAATTAATAAAGGCTTCTTCTTTCAATTTTATTAATTTATTTGTTATTCCAAAAATCCTGAAATTTATTGTGTGACTTAGTTATGATGTAAGTAGCTTAAAATAAAATTTTAGACTTAATTGGAGTAATTTTTATTTTATGCCTTATTTATGCTTAATTAATTAATTGGTTAATGCCTTAATTAATCTCTAATTTGGATTAATCACTATAGGAATTGTTTGACTTTTTGGATTGAGTGTTGATCCTAGGTCATTACTCCTAATGACCTTTGGCACCTTTGCTTAATTGTTTGAGCTCATGTTTTCCATGCCAATATGTTTAATAGAGGTTATTTTATGTGCTTAATTTAATTCGAGTAAGGTATTAGGTGCGGGTGCTAGATCTTTAACTCCGAGATGAGTTGTTATATGTTCAGTTGTATAGATTTGGTAAGTGTGTTAGCTTTTCATAAGCAAAATACAATACCTTGTTTATAGTGATTTGAATATATTTGGAGGACTCGGTAAACGAGTGTCCGGTGATGTAATCTTATCAAGCTGGTCATCATTAGCATCATGTCATCATCACTATCCTCACTTATGTATTCGGTATACTTATTCAATGCATATGCATGCAATAGGTGCGCCGCGGGAGTGACCTGTTGGAGTTCGAGGAACGTGTCCGCGGGAGCGGAGAATCCTCGGGAGCGAAGGTTCGGGTGATCGAACCCGACGCCGGAGAGGAGGTTGTTCTTGAGTGTCCTCGACACGAACCATCAACCTTCGTGAAAGGCAAGCCCGGAGCATTTTAACTTCCTAACTTTTATAATTACTAAATGCTTTATGATTGTTGCATTAAGTTCTAGGAATTGAATTGGCACCCTTGCTGCATTTATATCATTCCTTGTCCAGTTATTATCCACGAAATCCTAATGATATGATACCGTAGCATTTGCTTAGCCATGCTTAAACGGTAGAAGTCGAGTGATTAATAATCACTTGCGAGAAATTAGGATGATGGTTCACGGTTGGCTATATATGCTATCGTGCAAATAACCATGTGTATGTAAATCGAAGGCAAGACGGAGCGCATGAGCTACATGGTCGGCCAACCTTGTTAGTGAAGCGTACCGTCGTGCAAATTAATCACACACAAGGAATGGAGCCTTTCCTAGTCATGTTGAACAGTGCCTAGCACTTAGGCATTTGGATGCGAGGTTATCCGCCGCGAAGCCTAGTAGCTCAACTTAGGCCGGATCGCGAAGAGTATCAAGTCTCACCCGCCGACGGGTGTTATAATTCCTGATCCATTGGCATATCCGGCGTGGTATGTCCGTGTGGGAAGTCATGTCCGTAAGTCCGAGGCGGGTGTTATAATTCGACCTCATGGCATGGTGGCGACCCTAAGTGAGGCGCTGTTCGGATCCGTGATTCTGAGTTGTACGAATGGTGTTCTACGGCTACCCTTAGCGGGGTGTCTTAGGGAGAGTGTTAGGAATATTTCCCAGTGGGTTGTAATCGATTCGAATCGCCATCGTCTCTGGATAGTGAGAAGCTTGACGGGAGTATCTCCATACTTGAAAACTTTAAGTTGTTTGGAAGGTTGATCACACTTGGCAAGATAGCGGATAATGAACTGTTATGGTTATGTATTTCTCTACTCAATTGCTTGTTTAGCACAGGTGCAAACCTAGATAACGAGGTTAATGAAGATTAACTTGATGCTAATAACAACATGATTACTCTTGTCACTTAAAGCTCTTTATGCAAAATGAGTAAGCCAACTCCACCTATAAAGCTTTGCATAATCCTTGGAGTCTTTATTTGTTTCATGTCGGGTAAGTCTTGTTGAGTACAATTGAGTACTCGGGGTTTATTCCCTCCTGTTGCGAGATGACATCTTCTATAATGGTTGCCGCAACTCTTTGCCTTCTCCTTTGCCGGGAATGAAGACTAGACCATAGGGCATGGTCTCTAGTAGATCTCTTACCTTATATTGCTTTTGTAAGATATGAGCTTGTGCGGCAATGTAACCCTTAAACTACGGTTTTAGCTTTTAAAACTATGCTTCTTCCGCTACCCTATATTCTGGTTTGTAATAACTAGAGTGTACTCCGATGTTATATAATCTATGTAGATTATTTGTAAAAGGTTGTAACAGGTGATGTGGTTATCTTTGAATTACTACGATCTTGGTTTGATGCAAGTTGGTTTGAAATCCTTCGTGATTTCGTTGGACTACGGGTTTATATAAGACAAAGTATACGAGTGTCAACGTATTAGCGGGGACATCTGTACTTAATCTTGTATAAATTGGTCGGTTCTGTGACAGTATGAAAAAGACAACTCGATCACATTATCTAGTGCAATGCTGCTCATTATCCATTGGCTTTCAACCTTCCCCGGCAACGGCGCCAAAAATGCTTGTTGACATTTCTAACGCCACTCAGTGTTAGGTTGTCATCCCTAACATGGCGCCAAAAATGCTTTGGTACTAAATAATGCAACTGCTACTAGAAATAAATATGGGATCCGCAAGCGCACGAGATAATACCGATGTAGCATTTTAACCGGGAGTAATCCAGGTATCGTTATTTATAATTTTACCCTTTGGGAAGGGAAGGCACTGGATAATGAGTGATGAGCAATGCACATGCTATAATGGAGAGCTTAACCTTGTCGTATCGATCATCTCATACGGGGTAAGTGTCACATAAAATATAGGAATGAATGATAAATGACATAAGATAAATGAGAGCATTTAGCCACATAAAATAATAGTAATAAGCCATCTCAACTTAGCACTCTAAGCTTATAACACTAGCATGGACTAGGACGATCTAGGGTATAATCCTATGTTATTCTAACTATAAAGTCAAAGCATACAATGATTAGTGCAAGAACATCTAGCAATCATGGGGAAAAGGTTATACCTATGCATAGTGATATTACCGAGAGAAGACTAGAGACATAGCAATGACTTCAATGTAATAGGTTTGTTACGCTAGACCTATACTCGGGAGAAGGGCTACAAAGGACTCAAAGGTATCACTCCCGCGATCTACCTCACGATCCGAATATAGGGTGCAATCGCGAGATAAATACGGTATAGGCACCATGCCTACACAATATCTATCACTCACCCATTGGCCTAATGAGCAAGCGCTATACGATCCTATGCATAAACATAATTCTAGTCCAACTATGCTAAACATATAATCAAAGTAAACTAAGAACGATATAATTGAGAACATAATCAAATAGAGTAAAGTTGTGGAGGTATAAACTCCATATACCCTCACGGCCTAGTTTGGGCCGACACGCTACCACCAGGCCGGCCCATCAAGCTCCAAGACCGATCGGCTCGGGCTGGTCGGACTGACCCTAAAACGGGCAATAATATCGAAGACCGACAAGGAGGACGGGACCTAGGCGAGATAGGAAAGTTTAGACTTGTAAAGTATGTAAACTTAGTACCGAGATAGGCTAGTTCCGACTTGTAACCTTGCTCCCGTAATATATAAGGAGAGCAAGGACCCCCATGCCGGGGACGGAATCGGCATACGCACGAGACTCATACATCCACACATAATCGAAACGAGAGAGCGGGACGTAGGGTATTACGCTTCATAGCGGCCCGAACACAGGTAAACCTTGTGTGATTGCTCCTGTTTACATCTTGCTCGCAACCTCGGTGCGCCTTTCGCCAATCCATTACCGGTCGGGGCATACCCCACAGTCGGACTATCGCCGATATTTCGTCGGCAGGTGGCGCGCCGGGTAGGGGGTGCGCACCGAGATTTCACGTCGATCAAGATGGTTTCCTTCCGGCTTCCATGACTTTCGAAGCCGGCCTCACCTTCAACCGGAACGTTCACTTGGACTTCCAACTCGGCAACCGCTACCACGACTCTTACGCCTCCGGCATCATGCCGACAATGGCACCAACGATGGTGGCCGCACTAAACCAGATCCAATTCATCCGGTGACCACCATTGCAGTCCCAATCTATCCACCGCGATAGTTGACGGCACGGCGCCAACACCTCCGGCCGGTCCCAACCAAAGGAGGCATGTTAGCAACACGGATCTACTCCGTTTGATCCATCAACAAGACATGAGGTTGATCGAAACCCATGCCAACTTCGAGTCGCTCGACGACGCGTCGAGCGCGATCTACAACTCGCGCGACAACAAATCTCTAATCCGTTGACACGAAGGTACAACAACCGTCGTAGAGTCACTTTTGGACGCCCGAGCAGCCACGTTTGCAGCGGGAGAATCTACAACGACGCGTTCCAACAAATCCTCGTGGCAACCATATACGGCCGGATAGCGGCGAAACTCACGCCAGTTCCGACCACGGCCAATCATCATACGCGGTGGTCGGAGAGGCCGGCCGAGCAACATACGGCGAGAGAATCCCGGCCGACATCCAAGATCCGAGAGAGGACTTCACAACAAGCCTCACGGGACAACGGCGGTCGAGATCAAACAACACAAACTACCCAAAACAATGTACCAAGTCGGAGTTACGTGTCGACGACGTTACACGGCCTGAAACGCCGTCGCAACGAACGACGGCGACGTCGCCGAGAGATCCGATGAAGCTGGTCGGAACCCGCCGGCTGCACCTACTACGGCAACGCAGCAAGAACGACCCCCACAAAACAATACATCTAATGCCCGGTTGTTCGCGAACGTACCGAAGCTAAAGCTTCCCTTCGTCGTGATGAACAAAGGGAAAGCCGACGGCAAGAGGTATTGGCTGCCATGGCAAACGCAACAGAGCGAAGAGCTGAACGACCACGAGCACGTTCAATTCAATCCCCTTCAATGACAATGGCATCGGCACGCAGGGCCAGGGCACTTGCTGACCGACACCAAGATGTAGAAAGAAAACGGAGGGAAGCACATCAGAAACACATGGCAGCAATCAGAGAGAATCGCCGCCGTACCGGCAAGAGCCCATTAAGGGAAGATACAAGGGACTCGCTTGACATTGACGAGCCTCATGGTTGCACCCAGCAGCCAACTCAGATGACTACTGCTTACAAACGTGCTCGGAGTCCTCCTCCTAGACGAATGGTTCCGTCGTTCAAACAAACCGTAATGGATTCATCACTCCCTTCTTGGACAATTTGCGAGACCGAGAGAACCAAACCGGAGGCTTCCTAGTCCAACTCCTCCCGAGGACGGGATACCGCCGCACACCGAGCACATATTCCCTAATCCAATGAACCCGGCAAATCTTGGCGCATCGAGCAGTCCGATCACCGGGCGCAAAACATGCGAAGGCATGTTCATAAACGGCGAGTGGTATGAAGTAGTACAACAAGGAAGCCGGTTTGAGAAGAACTCAAGCTCCTTAGATTCTTTTACGGATGTACCTTTTCCAAAAAAGGACAATCTCAATACTACTCGGAACGGGATAACTATATCCGACCACGCCGACGCCGTGACGATCAAGTCTGGACGATGACGACCGCTGCGCACCGAAGAAGATCCGGTCATGATTCACAACTTGGAAAAAGGAGAAGCGAGCAGAAAACTAAAAAGATTGAGAGATACGTCCTCCTCTTTTATCGAACAAGTTTTTTCTTTTTTAGGCGATTTCCCTTTCAAGGTTTAAGTTAGCGTCGTCGTACACATCGTTGTAAGTCATTTCAAATGACAAAAGCAATCTAATGTGTACTATTTTATAAATAAGAATTCAAGTTTTCGTGTCAAATCACTTGAGCACATGAATTTTTCTTGTCATTCAAAGGAAAATCATTCCTCAGATCTGACGCGTTACGACATTCTCTAAACAGAGGATTCCAAATCCTCAAATAAAATCCTACGGCATAAACGTGACAAAGTCATAAAATGGATCAAAATAAAGAGATAAATAAAAGGAATCTCGAAGGATTCCAGCACAGGACACATCTCAAAAGATCCACTTCTTTCATTAAAATTATAAAAGTTTTTTACAAACGGGGGACTGATTGCATCTAAGCAATCTAGTCATCCCCGAACAGCTTGCCGACCACAAGGTCGACAGGAGTCGCGGCGACGACAGCCTCCGCCGCCCCGGTGAACTCGACGGCGCCGCCCTCCATGGCATCATGCGCCGCCACCGACAGCTCCATGCCACGGACATCAACGCCCGAGATGGCGTCGACGGTGGCATAAGCAGCGGAGGCACCATGGCGAACGCCATGAACCGCCACCGCGGCCACTTGGCCCGGGGATCGCCGTCGGCCGCGCGATGACATCGCCGTCTTGGGCGTTCACCGCGTCGCCGCGGCATGGGCGGCCTCCTGCGGCTGCTACTCCAGTGCTCCGTCGCTCTGCAAAAAGCGAGTACATTATAGAACAACGAGAACAATTCGGGCGCATGAACAAAAAGGGAAATCGGTGCTTACCGCCGACCACGATGTCGGCGGCCTCGCGGCCGCCGACGGCGTGTCCACACGGACCTTGTGGGCCGGCCTCTCGTCCGCCGCCTCATTAACGGCGGCGTTGGCTTCGCGTCGAAGTCCGCGGCCCGCCGCTTCTCCGCCTCCCGGCTCCTCCCGGGCGGAGGAGAGTGCGTTCGAGAACAGGTCGGCGTTCGCCTCCGCTGTCCCACCGCTTGGTGGCCTCGAGTAGAGGTCCCTAATGCGCTCCGGCTCCGCCCGACGGTGGTCGGCGTCGACACCAAGGAGTTCATTGAGAAACCGCTCAACGAACGCGCGGTGGAGGCAGCGGGCGGCCGCCATCGCCGCCTCCGCCACGGAGGAGCTGCCCGCTCCGCCGCGGCAACAATGGCCCCGGCCTCCACGACCGGAGCCACCTGCTCGGGGCCACACCCCCGGCGCCACCCGCGGCTCCTCCCGCCGCCCTCCTCGCCGCCTCGGCGGCGCGCGCAGCGGAGGTGCCCGCCGCGCCTCCGATGGTCGGGAGGGTGTACCTACATTACGGACAACAAATTGCGGTTACACCAAGAACGAAAATCCAAAAATCAATCAAAGGAAAATCCCCTTTCAAAGCTCACCTCCTCCGCGGCCTCACCTCCCGGGGGGAGTTCACCGACTCCTCCTCCCACCCGGGGCGCTTACCGTGACGGCGATCCATCTTGATGGCGCGGCGCGCGAAGTAGGGGATCTAAAACCCTAGGCTTTGAGCGCGAGACGAAGGAGAAGAGCAATAACGAGAGAATGCGGCGCGTGTACGAACTCCCGCGCGCAGGCCACAATTTATAGAAGAGCCCGGAGGATTCAAGAAGGCAACCGACGAGATCGTGGGTAATCAAACCCCGCGGCCCTCTCGTTCCTCGAGAACACGAAGCGACGAAAACCGCTCCACTCGGGCGACGTGCATTTATACGTTCCCCCTTGCATCGGGAACCCCCATGCGCTCGGCGACGCACGACGTGAGGGAGATGGAGCGGTGAGACACGACACAATGGACCCACCATGTCGGCAAGAATTGACTTGACCAAAGACGAAAAACCGCACGCCGGTTTGACGTGACAACCCGGTCGCGACGTACGGTTGCATCGGAACCGAATATTTTCGCCCGCACGCGATCATGACGTGCCATGACGGACAAAAGATAAGTACCCAACATCTCTAAGAAATTTCTTTACTTATTCGGTTCACCCATTTCAAAAGACCACGTTTTTGAAAAAACCCGGTTCGCACAAATTTCTTACCTCAAACACGAAGCAAACCGGGAATGCAACGTCTGCGGGTCCCACTCGCTACGTGTTCACGGCTCAACGCTATACAACACGAGTGCGCCCGGTCGCTCCCAAAGGAAAAGGGCTCCAAACATTCCGGCACCGTCTTTGTTTGTTTAGGATCATCTAATCCCCAAGGACTAGTTGGCTCTTGAATGAGAAAGAGAAGAGTCTTTGCTTGCAATTTTTTCCTCCAAATTTGTAATAAGCATGACCTACCCTTACGCATAACAAAATCTTACACACCATATGATCATTTTTCCGGGAGCAAAGGCATAGTCAAAAACTTATCATGGCAAGACGATGGTTCACGGCAAGATACGAGATAAGTGCTCTCTTAACATAACATACATGCCTTCACCAATCCTTTTTTCATAAAAGATCTCCTTACACGAACTACTTCAAAGTACGTTCGAAAAACTTTCTCACAAAGTGACAAAACACTTCTTTTTTAACGAATGGTACGTCGTCACCCCTCCAACGAGAAAACAATCGGCGTGCCTTTGTCTCGATCAACCCCGCTACGTGTTCACGGCTCCAACGCTATACAACACGGGGTGTCGGTCGCCTCCAATGGAAATAGGGCCCTAAGTGATTCGGCCAAACGCGCTATTCACTATAGGTCACCTACACACCTGCGGACTGATTAACTCTAAGGAGAGGCGATTACTAAAAACCATTCTCAAACACCACATTTTGATACAACTCTATGTCATAGATTATATCAATACGATTCGGAGAATACCTCATCAAAACATTCACTCATACAAAATTTTCTCTTTGCGGCAACAACTCGAAGAACTGATTCACAAATCACGGTATAGCATCGGTATATCATCAACATTTCAACCCACACAATCCGCAAGTGAAATTTGCCGGGATTCTTTGGCCAATGATACCGGTTATTACGGCGCACAAATAGCTAAGCTATTTTTATGGGTTTAGATTCAAAACCATGGTCTCACGAGCCACGCCGGGGGTGAGTTAAGTAGCAAAGCTATCTTAGCTTAATCATGACAAAGTCATGGCATGGTTCAAACCGACCAGCCCAAATGAAATTTGGCTGCTCGGTCTCACTCAAAGAGTGGTCGGAAACACATAGAGCACGACACAATGATCGGTTTGTCTTCTTTTTTAGACCACGACATAACGTGTTCCACCTCATCTCGGGCTCGGGGACTACGTGGGCCCACGTCACCCGAGAGGTGACATGGGCTAGATCCTTCTTTTAGAGCTTCTTTGCAACATATACTATCTTACGGCAACCTCGGGGACTACGTGGGCCCACGTCATTTTGCATGACTCGGCGATCCTTTCTCTTCACAAAGAGTTTAGTTTCAAAAACCGAGCTAAGGCACGACCTATCACGACGGATACCATGTGATGGCGGGCATCACACACTAACGAGGGCCCACGTCTCTAGATTTGGGATCCTTTCAAAATTCTTTTTCTTTTTTCAGGAGCATCATAAATCTTTCGGTCAAAATCGACAACGTCAACCAAGTGCAAGCAAAGTGTGGTCGGAAGCACTAGACGGTCCTCCGGCCTTGCTCGGACCACATGTCGAACGTGTGTCCGACCACCCTTTCTCACTCGGCCAAGCAAGACGGTGTTTTCTCCTCAAGATCCATGATGCTCGGGGACTAGCCGTGGAGGTATAAACTCCATATACCCTCACGGCCTAGTTTGGGCCGACACGCTACCACCGAGGCCGGCCCATCAAGCTCCAAGACCGATCGGCTCGGGGCTGGTCGGACGGCCCTAAAACGGGCAATAATATCGAAGGCGACAAGGAGGACAAGACCTAGCCGAGATAGGAAAGTTTAGACTTGTAAAGTATGTAAACTTAGTACCGAGATAGGCTAGTTCCGACTTGTAACCTTGCTCCCGTAATATATAAGGAGAGCAAGGACCCCCATGCCGAGGGGACGGAATCGGCATACGCACGGACTCATACATCCACACATAATCGAAACGAGAGCGGGACGTAGGGTATTACGCTTCATAGCGGCCCGAACCTGGGTAAACCTTGTGTGATTGCTCCCTGTTTACATCTTGCTCGCAACCTCGGTGCGCCTTCCGCCAATCCATTACCGGTCAGGGCATACCCCTGGTCGGACTATCGCCGATATTTCGTCGACAAAAGTCAAGTCTGATATAATAGAATAGAATAAAGTACTACTCATAGTATCACGAACAATGATGAATATTACAAGAATGTAGAGGGGAATTACCAAGAACTCCGACAGATCTGGACTCCAAGCTAGGCTTGATTCCCTCTAGATCTATTCCTATGTAGCTATGCTACTAAACTATGGAGCTCTAATTGAGATGGTGGCTCGGCTTCTACGAATTCCGATGAGAGAATGAACTCTTGAATGAATTAGGGTTTCACCCGGGGCACGGGGCTCGAATATATAGCCCCCTAGGATGAACCACAGCCCTCGGATCAAACCGACCTAAATGGACGATAATTATTCATCCTCAAAGGCGGTGGAGGCAGGATCCGCGAGACTCGACGCCATTGGTCGAGGTGGGGAGTCGGCCGACTCCCCCCCTGGGTCGGCCGACTGGCCAGCCTGCCGTCCGCCGCCTCATTAACGGCGGCGTTGGCTTCGGCGTCGAAGTCCGCGGCCCGCTGCTTCTCCGCCTCCAGCTCCTCCTGGGCGGAGGAGAGTGCGTTCAGGAATAGGTCGGCGTTCGCCTCCGCCTGTCCCGCCCCGCTTGGTGGCCTCGAGTAGAGGTCCCTAATGCGCTCTCGGCCTCGCCCGCCGACGGTCGGCGTCGACACCAAGGAGTTCGTTGAGAAACCGCTCAACGAACGCGCGGTGGAGGCACCGGCGGCCGCCATCGCCGCCTCCGCCACGACGGGAGCTGCCCGCTCCGCCGCGGCAACAATGGCCCCGGCCTCCACGGCCCGGAGCCACCTCGCTCGGGGCCACACCCCGGCGCCACCCGCGGCTCCTCCGCCACCCTCCTCGCCGCCTCGGCGGCGCTCGCAGCCGGAGGTGCCCGCCGCACCTCCGATGGTCGGGAGGGTGTACCTACATTACGGACAACAAATTGCGGTTACACCAAGAACGAAAATCCAAAAATCAATCAAAGGAAAATCCCCTTTCAAAGCTCACCTCCTCCGCGGCCTCACCTCCGGGGAGTTCACCGACTCCTCCTCCCCGCCGGGGGCGCTTACCGTGACGGCGATCCATCTTGATGGCGGCGGCGCGAAGTAGGGGATCTAAAACCCTAGGCTTTGAGAGCGGGGCGAAGGAGAAGAGCAATAACGAGAGAATGCGCTGCGTGTACAGAACTCCCAGCGCAGGCCACAATTTATAGAAGAGCCCGGAGGATTCAAGAAGGCAACCGACGAGATCGTGGGTAATCAAACCCCCGCGGCCCTCTCGTTCCTCGAGAACACGAAGCGACGAAAACCGCTCCACTCAGGCGACGTGCATTTATACGTTCCCCTTGCATCGGGAACCCCCATGCGCTCGGCGACGCACGACGTGAGGGAGATGGAGCGATTGAGACAACGACACAATGGACCCACCATGTCGGCAAGAATTGACTTGACCAAAGACGAAAAACCGCACGCCGGTTTGACGTGACAACCCGGTCGCGACGTGCGGTTGCATCGAGCAACCGAATATTTTCGCCCGCACGCGATCATGACGTGCCATGACGGACAAAAGATAAGTACCCAACATCTCTAAGAAATTTCTTTACTTATTCGGTTCACCCATTTCAAAAGACCACGTTTTTGAAAAAACCGGTTCGCACAAATTTCTTACCTCAAACACGAAGCAAACCGGGAATGCACTTTGCCTCGGGTCCCACTCGCTACGTGTTCACGGCTCCAACGCTATACAACACAGAGTGCGCCGCCCGTCGCTCCCAAAGGAAAAGGGCTCCAAACATTCCGGCACCGTCTTTGTTTGTTTAGGATCATCTAATCCCCAAGGACTAGTTGGCTCTTGAATGAGAAAGAGAAGAGTCTTGCTTGCAATTTTTTCCTCCAAATTTGTAATAAGCATGACCTACCCTTCGCATAACAAAATCTTACACACCATATGATCATTTTTCCAGGAGCAAAGGCATAGTCAAAAACTTATCATGGCAAGACGATGGTTCACGACAAGATACGGATAAGTGCTCTCTTAACATAACATACATGCCTTCACCAATCCTTTTTTCATAAAAGATCTCCTTACACGAACTACTTCAAAGTACGTTCGAAAAACTTTCTCACAAAGTGACAAAACACTTCTTTTTTAACGAATGGTACAGTACGTCACCCCTCCAAGAAAACAATCGGCGTGCCTTGTCTCGATCAACCCCGCTACGTGTTCACGGCTCCAACGCTATACAACACGGGGGTGTCGGTCGCCTCCAATGGAAATAGGGCCCTAAGTGATTCGGCCAAACGCGCTATTCACTATAGGTCACCTACACACCTGCGGACTGATTAACTCTAAGGAGAGGCGATTACTAAAAACCATTCTCAAACACCACATTTTGATACAACTCTATGTCATAGATTATATCAATACGATTGAGAATACCTCATCAAAACATTCACTCATACAAAATTTTCTCTTTGCAGCAACAACTCGAAGAACTGATTCACAAATCACAAGTATAGCATCGTATATCATCAACATTTCAACCCACACAATCCGACAGTGAGTGGGATTCTTTGGCCAATGATACCGGTTATTACGCGCACAAATAGCTAAGCTATTTTTATGGGTTTAGATTCAAAACCATGGTCTCACGGCCTGGGGGTGAGTTAAGTAGCAAAGCTATCTTAGCTTAATCATGACAAAGTCATGGCATGGTTCAAACCGACCGACCCAAATGAAATTTGGCTGCTCGGTCTCACTCAAAGAGTGGTCGGAAACACATAGAGCACGACACAATGATCGTTTGTCTTCTTTTTTAGACACGACATAACGTGTTCCACCTCATCTCAGCTCGGGGACTACGTGGGCCCACGTCACCGAGAGGTGACATGGGCTAGATCCTTCTTTTAGAGCTTGCTTTGCAACATATACTATCTTACGGCAACCTCGGGGACTACGTGGGCCCACGTCATTTTGCATGACTCGGACGATCCTTTCTCTTCACAAAGAGTTTAGTTTCAAAACCGAGCTAAGGCACCGACCTATCACGACGGATACCATGTGATGGCGGGCATCACACACTAACGAGGGCCCACGTCTCTAGATTTGGGATCCTTTCAAAATTCTTTTTCTTTTTTTCGGGAGCATCATAAATCTTTCGGTCAAAACCGACAACGTCAACCAAGTGCAAGCAAAGTGTGGTCGGAAGCACTAGACGGTCCTCCGGCCTTGCTCGGACCACATGTCGAACGTGTGTCCGACCACCCTTTCTCACTCGGCCAAGCAAGACGGTGTTTTCTCCCTCAAGATCCATGATGCTCGGGGACTAGGCGTGGAGGTATAAACTCCATATACCCTCACGGCCTAGTTTGGGCCGACACGCTACCACCAGCCGGCCCATCAAGCTCCAAGACCGATCGGCTCAGTGGACGGACAGCCTAAAACGGGCAATAATATCGAAGACCGACAAGGAGGACAAGACCTAGCCGAGATAGGAAAGTTTAGACTTGTAAAGTATGTAAACTTAGTACCGAGATAGGCTAGTTCCGACTTGTAACCTTGCTCCCCGTAATATATAAGGAGAGCAAGGACCCCCATGCCGGGGACGGAATCGCATACGCACGTACTCATACATCCACACATAATCGAAACGAGAGCGGGACGTAGGGTATTACGCTTCATAGCGGCCCGAACACGGGTAAACCTTGTGTGATTGCTCCTGTTTACATCTTGCTCGCAACCTCGGTGCGCCTTCCGCCAATCCATTACCGGTCGGGGCATACCCTGAGTGGGACTATCGCCGATATTTCGTCGACAAAAGTCAAGTCGATATAATAGAATAGAATAAAGTACTACTCATAGTATCACGAACAATGATGAATATTACAAGAATGTAGGGGAATTACCAAGAACTCCGCAGATCTGGACTCCAAGCTAGGCTTGATTCCCTCTAGATCTATTCCTATGTAGCTATGCTACTAAACTATGGAGCTCTAATTGAGATGGTGGCTCGGCTTTCCGAATTCGATGAGAGAATGAACTCTTGAATGAATTAGGGTTTCACCGGGGCCAGGGCTCGAATATATAGCCCCCTAGGATGAACCACAGCCCTCGGATCAAACCGACCTAAATGGACGATAATTATTCATCCTCAAAGGCGGTGGAGGCGGGATCCGCGAGACTCGACGCCATTGGTCGAGGTGGGGAGTCGGCCGACTCCCCCGGGTCGGCCGACCGGCCCCAGTGGGCCCCGGCTTCAGGGGGTCGCCTTACGGAGTCTTCTAGATTATACAATTTTACCCGTTCGGTCTTTATCTCTATGTAATCATGACATGTGGGCCTCCTTTGGTTCTCTTTCCGATAACCCCCGAGAAATAGACAATCACCAAAACTCGTGGAATTCTGTCAGTGTAACCCCTATATCTAACAGGTGAACTCATATTAGTCCTTTCTCTTGCTGCGTTGACGATATAAAATTGATACTTAACGACCGTCAACACATATGCTAATCAGTTTGCGCCAAGAGATTCAGAACACACTTATCATCATCGTGCTCCTCCATTTCCTAAAATGAAATTTCCAAAGTTTGATGGTTCTAATCCTCGGTTATGGCGTGAAAATTGTGAGGTGTATTTCGAGGTCTATGAAGTTGAGCAATCATTGAAGACTAGATTTGCTGCCCTCAACTTTAAAGGGGCTGCTGCAATATGGCTTGATCGAGTGCAAGCTAAAGCGGGATTCTGATTGGAAGATTTTGTGTGAGAAGGTGATGACAAAGTTTGATGGCCATCGCACCCGCCGTTGCTCAATCGGTTTGAACAGTGAAACAAGTGCATTCGTGAATGAATATCGGAGGAATTTGGGAAGCTAGCTCATGGATTGTTGCTGTATAATGGTAATTATGATGAGACATACTTTGTCAAGAGGTTTGTAGGTGGCCTGAAGGAAGAAATTAGGAGAGTCATTGCACTTCATCAGCCTAAGGATGTGGACACGGCTTGTGCTCTTGCATTGATACAAGAAGATGAACTATCCAAGGCCAAATCCAAGGGATTCCAGAAGGACTACAACAAAGGAGGCTTCAAAGCTAGTTTGACAAGAGCAAAGGAGCTGAAGGGTGGATCAAAGGCCCAAAAACAGATCAAGAGGTCAAACTGTCTGCTCTGAAGGAAGAAAGGAGGAAGAAGGGGTTGTGTTTCAAGTGTGGTGAGCCATGGAATAAAACTCACAAATGCCCAGCTCAAGTGTCTCTGCATGTTGTGGAGGAACTGTGGGATGCAATGGAATGTCCTGAGGACAGTGAGGACAGTCAAGACTCTGATTCAGAAGAAGAGGAAGTGATTATGGCAGTTGATCAGAATGCATCTTCTGTTGGGTCCAAAAGAAAAACTATGAGACTGTGTGCTCAGATTGGGAAGATTCAGGTGTTAATCTTGGTGGACTCTGGAAGTGTGGATACATTCATTAGCAACACTTTGGCCAGTAAGTTGGACAGTCAGTTAATAGACTGTGAGGCTACCAGATTTGTGGCTGCTGATGGTAGTCCAATGTTGTGCAATAAGAGAATTCCTCAGTTAACTTGGAGTTGTCAGGGCCACACTTTTACATCAAATGTGGGTGTGTTGCCACTCAAGTGCTTTGACATGATCTTAGGAGAGGATTGGCTGGAAACTGTCAGTCCCATGTGGGTCCATTGGGGACAGAAGAAAATGAGATTCACCTATCAAGGAAAGAGGATAAAACTACAAGGGGTTCAAACTGATATTACTCAGTGTCCTAAGGTGTCTATTGACAAGCTAAAGGGTCTGTTGAAAAGGCAGGCCATATCTCATTGTGTCCATCTGGTGTATACCCCAACACAAGAAGAAGTGGAGGCTCAAGAACACTCTGTGGCTTCTATGGATGAATTGCAATTTAAAGGAGTTCCTATACAAGTTCAGCAGGTGTTACATCAGTTTGAAGAGGTGTTTCAGGCTCCTGTATCTTTGCCTCCACAAAGATCTTGTGACCATCAGATTCATCTTATGCCTGGAGCACAACCAGTAAATGTGAGGCCATATAGATACTCTCCTCTGCAAAAGTCTGAGATAGAGAAGCAAATTCAAGAAATGATCAGGAATGGAATTATTAAGCCAAGTTCCAGCTCTTATGCATCCCCTGTGCTGTTAGTAAAGAAGAAGGATGGCACTTGGAGATTTTGTGTGGACTACAGGCAGTTGAATGCTCAAACAGTGAAAAACAAGCATCCAATGCCTGTTGTTGAAGAGTTGTTGGATGAATTACATGGAGCCAGCTGGTTCACTAAGCTTGATCTAAGAGCAGGATATCATCAAATTTGTGTTAATGCTGCTGATACTCATAAAACAGTTTTCAAAACACACAGTGGGCTCTATGAGTTTCTGGTAATGCCTTTTGGACTTACCAATGCCCCTGCAACATTTCAGAGTGTGATGAATGACATCTTTGCTAAACTGCTAAGGAAAGGTGTTTTAGTCTTCATGGATGACATCCTGATATACTCAGATACCTTGGAAGAGCACTTAAGATTATTGCAGCAAGTGTTTGAGATTCTCAAGCTCAATCAGTTTTTTGTGAAGCCATCTAAGTGCTCATTTGCTCAGAATAAGGTAGATTATTTGGGTCATACTATCTCAGCAGCTGGTGTGTCTACTGATCAGGACAAGATTCTGGTGGTGAAACAGTGGCCAACTCCCAGAAATTTGAAGCAATTGAGAGGGTTTTTGGGGCTGACAGGATATTACAGAAGATTCATACATCACTATGGTCTGATAAGTAGACCTTTATCTGATATGTTGAAGAAAGGGGTACCCTTCTTATGGACCCATGATAAGGAAACAGCTTTTCAGACATTGAAACAAGCTCTTATTCAGGCTCCTGTGTTAGCTCTACCTGATTTTAGCAAGCAATTTGAGATTGAAACTGATGCAAGTGATGTGGGTTTTGGAGCAGTCTTGATGCAGGACAGACACCCTATTTCTTACCTTAGCAAAGCTGTGAGTCCACAGAATAAAGCTCTGTCTACATATGAAAAAGAGTGTTTAGCAATAATTCTTACTGTGGAGAAGTGGAGATCTTACTTATTGCATCAAGAATTCATTATCAGAACTGATCATCGAAGTCTGATGCACTTGACAGACCAGAGAGCAACTACTAAGATTCAGTTAAAGGCAATCTTCAAGCTGATGGATCTCAAGTTCAAAATCATCTACAAACAAGGTACTTCCAATATGGCTGCTGATTCTTTATCTAGATGCCATGAAGTAGCTCCTGTTTTTGCTGTGTCTGTTGGTTGTGCTGATTGGCTGGAAAGAATCAAATTGGGCTATCCTGATGACCCAATAGCATTACAACTGCTGGATGGTTCTGTTTTGCATGAGCCTCAGTTCAAGCACTTTTCTGTGGTGGATGGCATTATTAGGCAACATGGCAGAATCTGGTTGGGCAATAATACATTGGCTCAATAGCACATTATTCAGGCTATTCATAGTACTGGTGTGGGAGGTCACTCTGGAGTACTACCCACTTACCACAGAATCAAGAAGCTGTTTATCTGGCCCAAGATGAAAGATCATATTCAAACATATATTCGGCGGTGTCGGGTGTGTCAACAAGCAAAGGTAGAGCACACAAAGATACCGGATTGCTGCAGCCATTACCGGCTCAGATTAGGCTTGGAAAGTTCGTGTATGGATTTTATTGAGGGACTCCCAAAATCTCGAAATATGACACTATTACGGTCATCATCGACAAGTTCACTAAGTATGGCCATTTTATTGCTCTGTCACATCCTTTTACTGCTCATGATGTAGCTCAAGCATTCTTTGATAATATTTATAAGTTACATGGGTTACCTGAGGCCATTGTGTCAGACAGAGATAAGGTGTTTACAAGTGCCTTCTAGAAGGAATTATTTCAGAAGTCTGAAACAAAGTTGTATATGAGCTCATCTTATCATCCTCGAGTGATGGACAAACTGAAAGGTTGAATCAATGCCTAGAAAC